>PNEQ01098581.1:0-11805 GCA_003012365.1 Medauroidea extradentata
AATTACCTGAAATTTTCTTTATAAAATAATAAGCAGTTTACTATTATTACAAGTTTACCGAAGATTAAAGAAATAACCAGTGCTGGGGCGGAGTAACTTTGCCAAAATAAAAAAATATTATCTAGTTACCACTACGAATAGACGAACTAGACAAAACAAATAAAAACAAACAAACGAGCATGTGCCAACGAACGGCACAGTATGTAATTGACTTGCGTGGAGAAGTAACAGTATACTGAAAATTTTTGTTTTGGGCTTGCGACAGCAGAGAATCATTACCGTATTTGCCGGCATATAAGACGACAATTTTACGTATTTTTGGCCCTCAAAAATTGCTACTCGTCTTATATGAGGGTGCAAAAATTTTTGGTAACCAAAAATCGTTTGAAAGCTAAGCTGTAAGCTGTGGAGTTGTATGATGTTTCAAGGAATTGTGTTTTTCGTCACAAGTGAAAACGTGTGCCCCGTTTATTTTAATAAAATTTATGGTACGAAATGTTGATGAGCGTCATTTATATTAATAAAGGACACTTCCTCACAGCGAAGCGGCGATCGATGCGAGCGCATGCCGAGATACTTTGTCTCGGGCGGAGACTCGCAGCGAAGCGGCGATCGATGCGAGCGCGTGCCGAGATACTATGTCTCGGGCGGAGAAAACTAGGATCTAGGTCCGCATGCTCTCATCCTTTGTCTCGCAAGCATAAGACTCTTGGGCGGAAAAAACGAGGATCTAGTTATTGTACCACACATTCATGTGTCTGTCTTAGCGCTAGGCTGGAGGACAACAGCAGTGCACAGGAATGTGATGACCTTGCAAGCAGCTGTTGTTCCCTGACGTTTCCATGTAGTGCGCGGCGTGCCTCAGTCCGGCGTTGCCAAGTCGCGCACACCTGCCGGCAAATGGAGATTTCGCCGGCCGCCGCCTTGCATTTCCTTGGCTCTTGGGCACGCGGAGAGCAGTAGTAGCCAATGTTATTCGTCTATGTGTCTACTGTGATGTTTAAATGACGGTAATAAATGCATTGAAAATATGTAAACTAAATTTTTAATGTTTCTGGTAAAGGAAAAAAATATTTTTCTGATGGGAATTTCAAAATTAGTAATTTACTTTTTTTCAAGATTTTGTACCGTCAAAACCATGACTCGACTTATATGCGGGGTCGTCCTATATGCCGACAAATACGGTATGTTGTAGATTTATCAATGTTTTAAAACAGATATATGTGAGACTGGAAGTATTTCATCTTGTTTGAGATATATTTTTATAGCTCATCAGATAAAGAACAAGCAGAAAATAACCTCAATTGATTGTTTTGTGTTCAATGTAAGTTTCTGGATAACCTAACCTACATATTGTGTGTATGTGTAAAAACTGGTGACATTTATACGTGTATGTTTTTTTTTCGTTAACTTTTGATTTAGGTTATAATTGCAATTCTCACGTGTACATGCAAGTAGCAAACACTAGAAAAATGACACATTTTGAGATTTCAATAAATGGAGGAAAGTATTGTTAAAAAATGGGGTTGTTATAAATAAGTAAGTATATTATTGTGGTACTCAGTCATGATTGGAGAGTGTTGTGCTTCCATAATGTTCTAGCTATTAGTTATCAGTCGGGGTGTGCGAAGCAGTGATTTTTTGCTTCGAAGCAAAGTCATATCTTTTTTCCTTTGAAGTCAAATTTTTTATAGTTTCTTGCATCCCGTGTAATGTTTGCTGTGCTATAGTAATAAAAAAATTAGTTTATCTTTCCAGTTAGCATTTTGAATTTTTAAATTATGCTTTGCACTCTGTTTCTGATTTACTCAAAAATTGAAATAAAATCTAAAGCATTTATTTTCATGTCAAAATTTGTAGTAAAAAATTTTTTTGTAGCATAGAAGTGGTGTTTGTCTCGGTCGCACCAAAAGTGGATCTTATTTCTTGGAAGCATAAAAATGGTTGTTTGAAACTTCGACCTATACTCGAAGCGCACATTCGGTAGCTTAATATTCAATTTGACGACAAATTTTCGAAGCTTAATGCACCCCTAGTTGTCAGTATAACATTATTTAGAGTTTCCGACTTGCCAGTTTGTTTAAGAGCATTTAAATACCTATAAATTCAGTATTTATATAACAGAATGTATAACTGAAATAAAAATGTAAGACCGTTTCAGAGCTAAAAAATGTTTCATATGTAAGTAACCAACAATTTATGCATAGTCAGTTAATGTAGAAGACAGTCTGATTGTGCATTGCTGTCAGTTTTTTAAATTATTTTATGTGTGTGTTAATATGAGAGTGAGTGTGTATAGTTTGTAATGGTCACCTTTCTTCCAATAATTTTATAGCTACAGTCGGAGTGGGCGGAAGAGAAAAGAACTTTGGAACAGAACTTGTTTGCATTATACGAAAAGCTGGAAAATTATGAAGCTAAACTGAGCATGCTTGTGAAAGAAAAGGTGAGTGTGTGAACATGCTGGTAGAATATCTACTTGTCCAATAATATTTTTTTTAGTGAAAACTTAAAAGTTGTTAAAGGATGCTGCAAATAGTTGGAAATTCACGTTTAATTTTGTAAACTAAAAATACACATAACATTTTTTCAGAGAACTAAATAAGTACTGTATTTGCTATTGTACCCATCACACTGATGTAAGCTACGTGCCCTCTTTTTTCAGTGAGAAGTTTTTTTTTTTTTTTTTGAAAAAGGAAGTTCTATGAATTAAAAATGCATTTTACCTACGTACAAATGATTTCTTGTGAACTTAGACAAAGAAAAGTTTGAAGATTAAGAAGTCTTAAGCTGGTGCATGATTGCCGACGTCACTGCTGCTTCCCTCATCTACTTTATCAGGGCTGCCCTCATCATCTGCTTCACACTCCCAGACAGTGTCTTCACTACCGTCATGTACATTGCTAATGCAGCATTTGCGGAAGCTCTTGACCATCAGATCTTCCGGGATAAGATCCCATACCATCTTGATCCACCCTCAAAAGCTGTGCAAGGGACGGTTTCTGCAGCTTACAAGTCGGTGTGTACGTGTGCTGTGCACTTGACAGCCATTCTGTGTAAAGCCATTTTAAATTTGCTGTGAACGGCCGATTTATACATACGTCTAGGGGCTTGTGCATCAAGGTTATGCCGCCTGTGATTATAACCTGGTTGGTGTTCCTTTCCTGTAGACGTTTTTCAAATATTTTCCATGATGTGTTCTCGATAGCTGTCCGTGACCAGACCTCTCTGTTTCAATAGGGCTCCAGAGTGATGTTGTTGCATCACTTTAATCACTCTGCCACAAAAGTGTTTTTACATCCAGCCCTTCTCTTGTGCCCTAATAAATTTTCCAGCTGGCAATTTTTCATTTTTAGGCAGCGACTTGTGTCGGAATGTAACAATTGGCAGAAGCTGTTTACCGTCGGCCAACATTGAAATAGTACATCATTGTTTTCGTTGCCTCCCATTTGTACTCACAGTTGCACTGATTTTGTACCACGTTCAACTGTGGTATCACATGCATCTTGAAATAGACGGTCTGATAAACGTTCCCCAATTGTCCCAGAAGGTATGAATGCATTTGCTGTAACAACTTATCATTGGCTTCAAGTAGTCACTGGCAAACAGTGGTTTTGTGCTGCACAGATAATCTGTTTCTTTTGTAAAACAGATAAACTCAGTCGTACTTGCTTCGAACTCGTGATGTACACCTCATTCTGTAGCAATCTTAAAGGCTCGCATTTGGAACGTGTCTTTTGAAATGGCATAGCTTGGTTATATGCTCAACCTAGTGTTTTTCAACCTGTAGGATTTAGACTTTCTTCCCAAGAGCCACCCTGTTATTGCTTTCATGTAACATATTTTTCATTTTCCGCCAATATCGTGATATACGACTCTTCAGATGTCGTACTTATGATATGCTTTTTGTTGTTTCTTCAGCTCCCTTAATTGCTTTAAGCTTCTCACCCACCATAAACGCATTTGTTTTGATATTTTGATTTCTCGAAGAACTGCCAAAATGCTATTGTGTACGTAGTCACTACGAAAACTCTTACCTCTGTCACGTGCCGAGAACAATGTCGCCTACACACGAGTAGTTATTGATAGCGCCTAACTGTACATCAGCATTCCTCTGCCTGCATGTCTGTGTGTGTTGCCTAGCCACTTGCACTGTCAAGTCTTCGCGCACGCTAGCTAGTGTGCGAACTTCAAACGCAAATTATCCATGTGAGCAGCATACCCCAATTTTTGTGATCCGAAATTTGGGAAAAAGGTGCAGGGTGAATAGTCTTTTTTTTTTTAAACATCACTTAAAACCCTATTCCTAATCCTAGTACATGGCAAAAAATTTTCTTTCCACAGTTACTCCATTTCTGAATTATATAAAACTAAGTGAGAGGTCTGCGGTGAACTTTGTTATTCTTTTCAGTAATAAAATAGTGTCGCCCATGTAAGTCCTATAGTTCGAGGGTATTACGGAAACACTGTACACCTAGATAGAACTTTGCACAAAGGAACGATGGAGCGCTGTGTATACTGGTGTAACTGCAGACCATACCTTTCTCAATCGTGGTTTGTTTGTTAATTTATTTTTATTTATTTATTTTTTAAATATACCATTTTGCTCAATAGCTCAAATATTTCAGTTTATGATTGTAAACACTTAGTGGTGCTGACTGTCTACGTTTTAAGTTGACATTACTGTCATTGACGTACTTAACAGTTACTTGGATGTATTCAAGGAAGTGGGTTTATTTTAGTACCTATCTTGTTGGAGAAAGTATTATTGTATGCTGGATTTGTAAGCAGACTGCAAATGATATGTGCTTGTTGTTGGTTCGGTGTAGTTGGTTGTCTGCAACAAGTCAGAGTGGTGTGATGTGTTGTAGAGCTACGCTGAGCAGGAACTAGAGGCTATGACGACCGTGGTACAGGACCTTGAGGTGCAGCTGGCAGGGTCCCGTGACGAGTGTGCTGCACTCACCTCTAGTCTCGAGGAACTGGACCTGCAGCATCAGGATGCAATCAGTGAGCATATTACCAGCATGTACCAAGTGAATCATACTTGCCAAAATAAGTGTTATTTACTTCTAAAATCTTGTTGCCAAAATTTTATAAAAGTACACAGGCATATTTCTTTAGGTTTTGTTCCATTTGTATTTGTGCAACAATTAAAAAAAATTTTGTGTTATTGAAATAAACCAGTCAAGTTTTTATTTATGTATTAATTTTTCTACCGGCTTACTTATGCTGTGTACCAGGAAAGCAGAAATTACATAGTTTCCATGCGATACAGTAATTTATTTATTTATTTTTAAAAATTTTTGTTAGTTTTTTTTTTTCCCCAGTAAATAGTAGTTAGTCATATTTTTACAGTCTTAAGAAAGTTTAAAATATGTGCGTAATTTCCACACCAGTCTTGTACAACAAGCAACAACTTTGACCTGGGCTCCGTCACGATGTAGGGATAAAACACGTAAATTATAACAAGGCAGGATTCTACCAAAATAATACATATGTGGATTCTGGAAACTATTTTTCATTGGCCCAACAAAAAAATGAGACTTATGGAAAAACAATAGGGGTGTGGGAATAGTGGCTTTAGTGTTTCAAATAGTTTTTGAATGAATATAAATTTTTTTGAATAGTTATCGAATTTTTTTTAATAGTGTTTCTTCAAATTTTTGTGTACATTCGTCAGTGCACAATCTTGCTAGAATAACCTGCTGCACATTGCACAGTAGCAGTGCACATTTTGACGAAACAGCGAAACACTGTCTCTCTTACTCAGTTTGCCTCCGCATTTTTCTACTACCTCATGTTAATCTGACGCGCTGCACCCGGCCAATCGCCTAGTATGTCACGAGGAAGGCTCTAGGCCCGCACATTGTTACGCAACACCAACTATACATGCCGCGGCACTCGTCGCTTGCGCTCGTTAAAAGTTTTGGAATCTTCGTAACTATTATAGGCTTTTCTGGTATAAATTTCTTCAGAAAAATTATGCCTATTAAATGAAATCATTATTACTTTCTTGAAATTTGTGTGTTTTATGCTGGTGGCTGTTTACACGAATTTAGACAGCAAAAAAATTTTTTTAAGGGGAAGAAGTCGGGTAGTTCGAAAACTACAACGCAACTACGACAAATTTCTTGTGAACCATGGCTTGTAGTAGTAGCGAGGCTCGACTGTTAAAGATATGGAAGGAGCCTTGTATACTTTGTGCTATGATGAAATGACAAATAGTGATGGACAGAAAGAGCTTTAAATCACTGTTAGATATTAGTCTAGATCTCAACAGCAAATTGTTTCACATTTGGAAACTTTTTTTATTGGAAATACTACGGCAGGAGATATTCATGACAAGTTATTGCATGCTGTTAATGGAGCAAATCTTACTCGTCAGAATTTGCTCATGCTGGGTAGTGATGGGCCAAATGTAAACAAAAAAGGACTCGTCTCTTAAATGATACATCTTCACAGTGAGGTAGTTGCATCGATGCAAGTCCTAGTAAGTGAAGTATGCAAACCAAAATTGGTAAGTTTTTCTAGTAAGAAAAGTATTAACTCGGATATATTTGTTGAGCCAAACTTTCTTCCACACAAGTGCATAGTTTGTGGAGATGGTGTTAAAAAAGTGCAGTGAAACCTCTTTAATACAAACCTGAAGGGACCAAAATTTTTGCTGTTTGTAATAAAGAGGTTTGTATTATCAGATGTTGGTCAAAACCTTAAAAGGTTTCTAAAATTTTTGAAACTTTGTTTATCCTCTCAAAACTCACATTCTTATCACAATGACCTGTGTTAACCAAATGACTTTGTATTACATTGATTTACATATAAAGAAAAATGTTATGGAACATTATAGTTATTAATTTCTGTCCTCATCCCAAAGGGAACAAAAACCACTTTGTAATAATGAGGTTTGACTGTATTGAGAAATGTACCTGATAAAGATTAACTCTGTTTCTTGTATAATGTTCAGTCACTATGTACATGCTTGTAAAAGCATATCATGGATAAAGCTCTGATTTCATCTAATTTTGCGAAGCATTTTCATTGCTCGGTTCCATATGACAGGAAAAGTAATTGTAGTTGTCAATATATTGTATGTATTGCTCAATGTCTTCCAATAGATGTTTGGGATGACGTATTAACAGATGAATCGAAACTGCTTCAGCTTGATTATTTATTAATCACCTAAATGTCACTTTTTAGAACAAAACTGTCACTTTTTGTGCATTATATACAGTTACCAGGCCTGGTGTGTATATATATTTATTAATTCCTTGCGTTATATCGATACCAAATTTTTTTTGGTCAAAATGTCAAATTACTGTGTACAATACGCAGTTAAATACAGTACTAAATTTTGTTATTTTTTGGTAAAAATATAATTGTGTGTGTTTTTAAATTTGAATTTTTTTGATTGTATTATATGTATTGTGCTGATTTCCTAGTGTTCATTGCTGTGTAGTTGTCAGTAAACATTACATTTATAATGTTGGTTATATTTTATTTTAATGTGTATTTTCAGACCGTCATGATTTCAGAATCGTATATATGTAATTATTTTTAAGGTTTAGAAATGATAACCATTTTTATATTCTGTCTAGATCAATTGCTGGCTGCAAAGAAGTGTCTACAGAGTGAATGTGACCAGTTGCTAGAGAAGCTGAAAGTGGCAGATACTAAGTTGGCTGAACTAATCACCGCAGACACGCAGAAAGACGACACTGACGAAATGCTGGAGTCATTGATGTACGACAAGGTTTCCAATCTGCTGACGTTTGAAATATCAGAAGAGTTCTACAGCAGGAGGGATGGCGACGAGGGGAAGGGATCTCAGCTGGTGCGTGCATTGGTGAAGATGTGTGCAGAGTGTAAGTGGCAGCGAGACACTTTGGAGAGGAAAGTCGCATGTCTGATGAAAGAACTGCGCGAGTGTCGTGAGGAGAGAGATTCGCTGGCTGAACTGTCACAGGCGAGTGGACTCCCGCCTATCCCAGAGAACAACGAGGAAGTAGAGGCTCTCGGACAGACCGTGGCTGTGCTAGAAGAAAAAGTTGCAGTACTCACAGAGTCCAGGTCCAACTTGGAAGCAGATGCCGAAAGATTGCGTGAGGAGAGTCGTAAATTGACAAACTTGCTTCGTGCATCGGAGGAGTCCCTTGGGAATGAAAGAAACATACATACGGAGGTCACTGCAAAACTGAATGCCTGTGTTTCAGAACTTCAACGAAAAGTTGAAAGTTTAGAAAAAAATTTACAGGAATCAGATAAGGAACGATCAGCCATTCAGTCAACGTTGAAAGATGCAAGAGAGAGACTTAATGAAGAAATCCGAGTAAATTCAGAGATAAAGTTGCTGTTGCAAGAATGTGAGGTTGAAAAATCAACTTTACAGGAAGAGTTGGATAAACTTTCTAAGCTGGGTGATGTTGGTACTTTGAGGCAAGATTATATTGACTTGCAGGAAAAGTTCAACAGCAGCAGTTTTGAGTATCGGGAATGTATTGAGAACCTTAAGTCGCTTAATTCAGACGTTGAACTTGAGTTACAAATTATAAAGCAGCAACTTTCAAGTGTTGTTGAACAGCTAGAAGAATCAAAAAGATCCTGTACTGATATGAATGCAATAATACTAGAAAAAGAAGATGAGATACGTAAGTTAAAGGAATTGGTTGAAAGTACTCAACAAGATGCAAGTGATATTAAAAATAAGTATGATGATCTTTGCAGTAAACACAAAAGTCTAGAAGATGATCTGAGTACAAATATTTTAATTAAAACTCAGACATTAATGGAACTTGAGGATATTGAGGGCAAATTAGTGGGACAGAGAAAAGTTCTGGATAATCTGCAAGAAAATTTGACCAGCAAAAACAAGCAATGTGATGATTTAATGCTTGCTAAAGCAGAGTTAGATGAGAAATATGTTGAAATTCAGCAGGAGAGCAGCAGCTTGAAGGCTAAGGTACCATTGGTGGAAAAGGAGTTGGAAGAAGCTTTAAAGGTGAAGATCAATTTGGAAGAAGAATGCAAACGGTTGGAGGAATTAGTAAAGCGACTAGTCGGCAAGGAGGAGCAATTGCAGAAGGAAGTAGCATCCCTGACAAAGGACCTGGATACATGCAGACAACAGCTGCAGGAAGCTAGGCTGTATTCCTCCAAGCTAGAGCTACAGCTGCAGGAAAAAGAAGGGCAAGTGAGTGAGCAGGATGGTGAAGTGTCGAACCTAAAGAATGCTGTTGTGTTAGCCAACGAGCACCTTGAGGCTGAGAAACAGAGGCGGGTACAGTTGGAGGCAGAGTACAGTCAGTGTCGGCAGACTTTGGACCAGACAAGTATAGAAGTATCCAAGTTGCGAGACTTGTACGAAGGTGCTGTGTCAGAGTTGGAGCGTACCAGGCATGCTGTGCAGGAAGACAGGGTGGATGTTAGGCTGCACAAAGAGGTGGCGCAACAACAAGAGTTTGTTCGTGAGCAGCTACATGAAGTCACAAGGACGAAGCAACATCATGGAGGTGTGCACGGTAGAGGAAGAGACAGTAACATAACTGACGAAAAACACGATGTTGGTAAAGATGGGAACGTAGAAGGGTATACTGCCATGGGAGCTGATATGAACAAGGTACGTAACGAAGTAGAGAGCTACGTCAAGAACGTTGATGTCAGCGAAGCTGTGTTAAGCTCACTGAGGAAGATATTATTTGAGTTGGTGTCGGCAAAAAATAACTCTGAACTGCTGCTAGAAACGAAACTTCATGAAATAGACTTGTTAAAAGCAAAATTGATTGAGCTGGAACAAGACAACATGTCTCTTTCCGAGAGCAGCAAGTTACAGCGTGATGAGACGTCCCGTATGGCAAAGGAAACAATTTCACAGCTGTCTGAAATAATAAGAGATAAAGATGCAACACTAGAAGTACTGGCACAGAAGAATGAGTCACTTGTTGCTCAGCTGGAAACTTTGAAAGTGGAGGTAAGCGCAAGAAATGAAGAGCAGTCGAGACTGCACTGTGAGAGAGACGAGCTGATCAAGGCTGTCAGGCAGAAGCACGAGGAGAATGTCCACTATCACGCAGAGATCCAGCGCTTGAGCACGCTGCTGAACCAAGAGTTGAGAAAGTCCGAGGAGAGTCGTCAACATCAGAAGGGTCTGGAGCTACAGTTTGAAGACAAACAGAAGATGCTGCTCAACACCCAGAATGAACTGATCTCTGTGAAGCAGAGGCTGGAGAAGTTAGAAGCATTGGCACAGAACGGGGAGTCCTTCCAGACAGTCGCAGCTATCCAGAAGACGGTCGGGGATCTAGAAACTGAACTTCAGAGGAAGGAGGAGATCATTAAGAGGAATGGCGAAATGTTGATGTCTTGTGAGAATGTGATACAAGCCAAGGAACAAGAATTGCATCACTTGAGATCTCAACTTGTTCACATACAAGCAGAAGTTGATAAGTCATCTTTGCATGAACAATTCATGTCTGAAAATGCTAAGGTACTTAGATCATCTAACTCCATCCTGAAAACATGTAAATAATAGTGTTAAGTAATTATTTAATTTTTGTAACTTGTATTTATTTTTTACGTCATCAAATGTTTGTGTTGTAAATCACCTGATGTAAACACAATTTGTTGTTAGGTTGCCGAATTAGAGAGCAAGTTGACTTCCATGTCTGACGTACTGCAGGATGAGAGAAAGAAGAGTAGATACTTGGAGCATGAGGTCAGTATTAATGAATAATTAAAATAACTGTACAGTATTTATAGTTACTTGGTTTGAGAACTGTGTAAATTGTTATATTAACTACCACAGGGGTGTGCGAAGCTTCGCATTGTCGAAGTCGAATCAAAGATTTTTGTTCATTCGACTTTGTCTTCGACCAATAAAAATCTTAAAGAGTTGAAAGTCGGTCAAAGATAACCACAATTTGCATCAAAACAGACAAAATTATTTGTGGAGCAGGTAATTTTCTGTTTATTTGTAATTGTATTATTCTGCGTATCTTACACTTAAAAACTCAAATTCATGGCACATTGGTGAACTATTTTATTTGTTAGGCTACATTCAGCGGCACAATTTCACTTAAGCCGGAGTCACAATAACCCAACAAAACTACGCCGGTGCAACGAAAACAATACAGTGAAACCCCTTATTTATTTACACTTTCCAGGGGGACAGTGTAAATGAAGGGAAATCTCAAAAAAACCATCCAGCTTACCTTATTTATTACTTTTGTTTTCATGTTGCTTAAAAAACTCTCTACAGGTAAAATCAAAGTGATAGTATTCATGCAAGCTATGTATTTGTCATATTTTGTCACATAAAATTTGGTACAGTGTAAGTTACCAATATCAGAATCGAATATACTGTTTATTACAGGAAGATTTATTGCACGTGCACATACCAAGAGAACATCTTAAAATGTTAGATCCGATTTTTTTTATCGTTTGGTAAATACTGTTCCGCATTTTACCATCTTTTTTTGCAAATGCTATCATGAATTTAGACAAAAACGGTAAGCATTTGAATGGGAATGTACAGTTCTTATTATTCAGATCAACAAACTTTCTCACGAACTCATCACACTTCTCCATTATTACACTACAGTAGAACCTCCATCTAACGACACTCGACGGTTCCCGAGAATTGTGTCGTTAGATCGATGATGTCGTTAGATCCGACACATCCAATTTTGACCCTCAAAAAATAAAAAATTAATTTTAAATTGCTTTTTTTTTTAAGTTGTCTAACTGTCGCTGGCATATACCAAAATAGTTCTTTAAATTAATTTTTGATTTAGTTTAATAGGCAGATGT
>PNEQ01098582.1:0-11805 GCA_003012365.1 Medauroidea extradentata
AGATATTCACGCACTGAAATGGCATAATGGGGAGGCGCACCATCTTGTTGAAACCAGCGATCCTCTCTGATACCTTTGTCATTCAACAGGGGTATAAACCAGGTTCGTAACATGTGAAGGTAATGATGTTGGTTGACGGTTCCATCGAAAAAATATGGACCGTAAATCTGTTTGCTATCCAAAGCAGCCCATATCATGAGGGTTATTCTCCACCTCTTCATAAAAATATGGGTTTTCTTTTAACCAAAAGACCATGTTCCGTGAACGGGAACTTCCGTATATGGCACATTCGTCGCTAAAGATCACTTTGCCACGTTTCGGTATTGTGTCAAACACCTGCAGCAGTGCATCACATGCATCTTTACGTCGGCGTAAATCATCATCTGACAATTCCTGCACACACGTTGGACGTTACGGGCGTAACTTTAAGTCCTCTTTCATATGCTTATGTAAAGTGGACTGGGGCACACCCAGTTCCGCAGACCTTTTCTGTGTTGATTTCATTGGTGACCTTTCCACAGATGCTGCAACATCTCTGCACTGTTCTTCTTGTGTTGATGGCCGACCACTTCTGCTTTTATCCTTAACATTACCGGTAGCAAAGAGTTTTTTCTCCCACCGCAGTAGTGTTTGTTTTGGAGGTGGCTCACGTCCAAATCACAACTGGAAGTTATTACGAACTTGTTGTATTTATTGTCCAGTTCTTGGCCTTTCATGAATCCAGACACTTGCAATTATGCGTTCTTCAATACTGTACTCACTGGTATCTGCCATATTTTATCTGAAACAGACATCAGAACAGAGTGTAAGACAGTTAAAGACATAACTATAGTGTATGTATTGGTGGTACTGTGTATTGGTCCAACAGGTTCACCATTTAACATGTTAAACGGGGGGTAACGGGACTTTGTGCCCATCCGTACTTGACGTATATCAAATGACGCATCAGCGAGCTCCAATCTGGACAGTCAATAATCACTGTCATGAAACTGCAAACTATCAAGTAACTGACTAGATTCAGGTAAACTACAGTAATCAAAAATGATTTACACACGTTGCATTACACTCTACCAATTCAACAAGAACATTACAAATACTAAAAATATACCAAGAAGTTAAATCTTTCTGTGCAAACCTATCCATGCTGATTTATCCGAAAACACAATTTTCAAAAGATAGGAACAAAAAAAAACTGTTTTAAATAAAAGCAAAAGACTTAAAATTTAACTTGTGACACCATAAAGTTCCGGGTATGACACAGTTCACCACACTTTTGGCTTAACAGTATTTACAGCAGTATTTTAATGACAGAAACATACACTTTTATAAATCTACTGAACAGTGTAATATTCTGAACATTGTAAACAAGTAATGTTAATTTAAGTAAATTACATAACACAATAGGCTACATCTGAAGATTTAAAAGCTTAACGTTATTATGAAATGTACTACAATATAAAAATTTATAAGAACAAAACGTCAAACTGTAAATGATGTCCAATTGCCACAGGATAGATTTCAGGAACTCAATTTGAATTTGTCACGTGTTTAAAGTTATGTTTGTATTAAATTGGCGAAAAAACCTGATCAGTATTTACACACACACTGTAATTAAATTCTTACTGTAATAACTTAAGGTCAAATTAAGATGTATATTTGTGAATAAAAAATAATTTGTAGGTGGCTGGAAGTTTAACATTGTAAGACAATATTACTGTAAACACTACAAGCATGTAAGTAAATATATGTTAAAGGAATTAATGTAGGAGACAGTGCCACCAACCAACAATTTTTAACAATGCTGTAAATTAACACATTATGTATATATAATTTGTATGTTCGTACTTTAAATGGTTGGAAGAATTGACACACACAAAATGAACATTATTTTACCTAGTCAGAATACAAACAAAAATGTTGTAGAAATTATCCCATGCTTGTCCCATACTGAAACTTTGGGAATATGCAGAGAAAACATTGGGTTTTAACAATTTTTTTTTCTGAAAATTAAAAAAAAAAAGTTTTTTAAATTTTCAATATTTTAATTAACAATGTTTAGGAAAATAATATTTTTTAAACCATTTTACTTAGTTACATATCATATGAAAGCTCTGGAAAATAACTTTAAAACAAGCCCTAGTGTACGTTTGTAGCTTGATTACAGCAGTAGTTATGAACAAATCAAAATCCTTGTGTTAGTCAAAAATCTGTATTTTAAAATATATTTTTGAATAACTGTAACTTTAAAACCATTTATAAAAAAATTCTGGAATAAATTTTGCTGTATATACATTTGTAAAATCTACAGATGTACTCAATTTCAGTAATGTCTAAAAAGGTACAGTAGAAAAGTACTCTTTTTATTGGTTTATTTGATATGGAATGAACCTTTCAGGAGTAAGCTGAAAGCTGCTGAACAGACTGGTGTAAGGTCATCTTTTTGTGGACGCCTATATGTGCGAGGGTTACAGAAATTGAAGCGGCAGACGTAGCAGGAAGAGAAGCACGCAGCCTTCCACCTTGTTGCCCTTGTGTCCCATTGTGTGATGCACTGCATTCAGCACAAGCGTGTGTTTGGAACACTTGGCAGAGCGAAGGGCACTCGCTCTTTCTGATCTACAAACTCAGAGCTGTAGTATCCTTCATAATACTTTTGAGGCCTTGGGTAGTGAGTAAATTCTTTTAAAAGAAAACACAACAGGAATCCTTTAAGTCACTATATTATCCCCATACTGAACATCTACACGAACAAATGCTCTACGAGACCATACGTCTCGTCTCTACAACCTCCTCTCCTGGTCTGTTTCTTCCTTACTCATCTTGAGGCTCAACTCGTCTTTTCCCCCACCACACTGGGTCTCTCCTTCGCCAATCACAGTGTTCCACACACTTTGATGTCGCCTCATTACAAACAAACATGTTCTTTATTCCACTCGTGACTGCGCACTACACCTTTACCACAAAGTTGATACATAGTGTATTAATGTTAGTAAGATTTGAGATATATATATATATATATATATATATATATATATATATATATATATATATTCCATATAATAAACATATTTTAATAACACAACTAACACATTATATTAAACACACAGAAGTTGAGGGCTACTACACCTTCCCCCTTATTGAAGAAATAACATCACTCAGTGGTGTTATTTTACGTCACTCCTAATTATCGTGTGTGTTTCCTTTCTATACCCGTACCTGAAGCTACGTTTCCACCCTTCTTTGGTACAACCTGTACTTGTATCCTTTTTGACTGTCTTGATTCATCTACGATAAATTCATTTGAATTATCAATGTCATTAGACATTGTTGAAGAATGTCTTCTTGGTCTATACGTAATAACTGATCGAGCTCTTACAATATTTACCTACAATTGTTGGGCGGAAACAATGATTTACATCCTCCACATTCGTAATTTACGTTCCAGAATTTACACACCACCTTCCACAACCAAGAATAACATCCACATTTCTTACATAAACACAATAGTATTATGAGAATTACAATGATGCTAAAATATATATGATACAATTGACACATTTGAGATCTGAACATTATGAAGTATTTTCCATCTTTCCTGCTCAATCAGATTTTCTACACTTGATACTTTATGACAGGCGATATGTAGTTTGTCAAGTTGACTTACAATTGGCTTAAGTTTAATATCCACTTTTATGTCGCTTGAAAAACTTTAAGTTAGTTTCACAGCAATCAAAATCGACAATATCAACAATGATGTCTTTTACAGTTCTGTTACTAGTTAGCTATTTAGTTGACGTTAATAGCACTTGAGTACTATATCCTTTGCAATATACAATGAATTTAAGTTTGCCTCTATTCATAAGTTTAACATCAAAAGGTTCGGCATTATTGCACATAATAGTGATACTTTCTTGCTTCGGTGCTACATATAGCCATTCATTTTTGAGTTATGGAATCCATAAAGTTTTAACTAAATTCACAATATGTTTTTACAATCCTCTGGAATATGACCAGGTTCAACTAACAAATTGATTTCACATTCCTTTGTATTATGTGTCGAGATCAGAGGTAACGTCTGTTTACAAATCATAAAGACCCTTCTTACTGTTTTACATGTTCCAAACTCATTGGTTGACATTTTAACAAAATATTGACTTGTTTTGTCCCATAACATATATTCATGACTGGACTGATAAAAAGATAATGATTATGATTTAATTTAGATCGTATAGGTAAAGGTATTGCCTTATATATTTCAAAAGTTAAGTGTTCTGTTAAAGGTAATTTGATAACATAACATAATGTTTTTTGATAACTATAAATATCTAGATTTATCAGTTGCAATAGAATTCGAAGATCTACTCCCGAACCACTAACAGGAATTTCTTGTCCTTGTTTGTGTTCTGTTATAAATTGTTTGAAAAGTTTCACTACCTGAGCGGGTGAGATTATATTTGGGTTCAGAATACCCTTCAGTCCGTCTATAATAGCTGATAATAAAACCTCCAATTGATCCTTTAAAATATCAATTTCCATATTCAGTAGATGTTCATCTACTAATATTTTAAAATTTTGTTGAGACAATTCGGTAGACATCTTTTTGTTTCTTAAGTTTACTTCCCGTACAAGTGTTTCTAATCCTTGCGATAGTAAATCTTGGTTGTTGACTACGTCCCTAACAGTGTGGTTGATTAAACTGAGAGTAGACTTAACAACAGAAATTTGTTCCTTACGTGTAAAAATTCTAACTGTTCCTTCTCTACCTGTGATATTTTTTCTTTAAACAATCTGGCACCATCTTCATCTAAGGTACCAAATAGCACCTTGCTAATTTGTCCTATTATACTTAAAGGCCATACAGATTGTTTCCTCCGTCCCTCATTTACATCTAACATCTCATTAATAATAGATCTGGTGTTTTCACAATAATCTAATTTTCGGTATAATTTGGTTATAGTATTTGAACACATTGACCTATTTTTCCTACCTAGTCCTTTACTGCACAAATCTTTAGTTGTGGACACATATTGACTTAATTAAATTTTTTAAAGTTCAAGTTCGCTGATATTCACGAATGTCACTAGTCGCCATTCCGTACCATATAGTTTAGCTTCTCCTTGGAATTCGAAGTACAGTGCAGAAGTATCGTCCAATGTCTTTATTTGTATGTGTGTAGCTTGCACTATCATTACCCCAACACACAGCCAGAAGAATATTTGCATCGCCATCTGTGACAAAGTACAGCATCTATTATTGTTTACGTACTTCCGATACATTCATGAGAATCACTCCACTAATCTAAACATCAGAGTAACGATTAACCATCGGAGATCTTATCTCAACTCATCCGGAAAACATGTTGACTATTCCGTCTCATTGTCTGTTTAAATAATCAGTCCGTCATAGTTTGACCTTGCTACGCTTATTGATCGTGCGTGACCACACGTTCTTGGAATACGAGTTTATATCAATACAATCGAATCCTTACTCTTATCTCCCTTGTTTCCTCTGACTTACCTCCTGAAAGTTTCGTGGCTCACGGTTCTCTACACACTGACGAACACCAGTACCTCCATTCTTCCTAGCTAAATAAAACTCCTGTAGCTTTAACTTTTAGCCTCTTTACATGATCCTCCTCGTTATGCTCTACCTTTACAGGTTCTTTTTGTAATATACCTGGAATGTTCGGTGTCCTCCCATACGTCGTCTCGAATGGCATTATTTTAGTCGACATACTTGGGGTTGTATTGTATACAAAGACTGCATGTGTAACATACTGGTCCCAGTCTCGCTGGTCTCGACTCACAAAATGGCGCAAGAACTCCCCTAACACCTTATGATACCTCTCTAGAGACCCGTTCGTCTGCGGATGGTACGCCGTAGTCTTAATTTTCCCTATTCTTACAATCGGCATACTCTCTGAAACAATTCACTATTTAAGTTAGTTCCACGATCGCTTCGTAGTACCTGAGGAATACCATACTTTAATATTACGTCCTTCACGAATGCCCTAGCTATAGTGTCTGTCGTTTGATCCTTAAGGGGAATGGCTACAACATATTTAGACAACAAATCCTGAAAAGTAAGTATACGTATACATATTGCCGTCTTCTGTCTCTGGTAATGGCCCTACAGTATCTAAACTGCACTTTTCGAATACTACTGAGGGTGTGTCTGTTATAACTAGTGGTGCCCTGGTATGTGGTTTATTAAGTATATTTCTTTGACACGAATCGCAATGACTAATATATCTCTCTATGTCCTTCTTCATACCCGGCCATTGAACATAATGTTTTAAACACTCTAGTGTACGTGTTATGCCATTGTGGCCTCCTATTAACGAGTCATGAGCCTCCTTAAGCAACTGTTCCTTACGCTCGGTGCTGATGTTTTTAACGTCAGCCTCATATTCCTGTTCAATATCTTCGTTTTCTGTGGCCTCCTGCTCCGCGGTGTCTTGTAATACATTGCACTGTTTTCTACCGCTACCTTTCTCACTTCGCTCCACGTCTCTCGGAATCCTACTCAAAGCATCAGCGTGATGAATCGTCTTTCCGGCCTGATACCTGACTTCAAAAGAATACTCTGCTAATTTCAGTCGCCATTTTAATAGTCTCAAGTTCGGTTCCTTGATATTAAAAACGTATTGCAAGGGTTTATGGTCGGTGATGACTGTAAAATGCTGGCCTAACAAGTACGGTCTAAATGCTTTGATTCCACTGACAATAGCTGTCATTTCTTTTTCTGTCACCGAATAGTTTATCTCTGCCTTATTTAACGTCCTGCTTGTATAAGCTATTGGCTTATCCTTACCCAATTCCCCTTGTGACAATATTCCTCCTACTGCATACTGACTCGCGTCTGTAGTCAACAAGAACGGCCGGTAAAAATCTGGATACTGAAGGACTGGATATTCAGTGAGTTTTTGCTTTAATGTATTGAATGCCTTCTCTTGCTCCTCTGCCCATACAAACGGTACATCCTTTTTAACCAGATTGTATAGCGGTTTTGCCGTCTCGCTAAAACCCGGTATGAAGCGCCTATAATATGAGGCTAGTCCGCAGAATTGTTTAACTTCCTTTGCTGATATAGGGCACGGATAGTTTCTAACCTCTTCTACCTTTTATGGATTGGGTTTCACGCCTTCTTCAGATATGATATGTCCCAAAAACGCGACCTCTGTCCTAAGGAACTCGCACTTATTCGGTTGCAATTTTAGGTTATGCTCTCTAAATCTATTGAACACTTCCCCTAACCGCTGGTTGTGTAGATCTACCGATTGTTCGAACACCACAATGTAATCCATATATGATAGGCATTTTATCCCTATAAGCCCTGATAGGACTATATTCATTAGTCTTGTGAAGGTTGCAGGTGCCCCCTTTAGACCAAACATCATTCTCTTCATCTCAAAATGTCCCGCCGGCATACTGAACGCTGTTTTCGGTCTATCTTCCTTAATTTTAACCTGCAGATACCCCTGGTTAGCATCCAGAATTGTGAAATATTTAGCCTGCCCTAGGCTGTCTAGTATCTCCGCTATGACTGGCATCTGAATAACTGAGTCCTGTGATAAGGAATCACTGTGATATGGAATTAATCCCGCGCAGATCAAGTACGACTCTAAATCGAGGCTGTCCACCAGCGTCAGCTTTCTTAGGTACTACAATTATTGGCAAATTCCACGGACTCCTACTTTCTGTGATAATATCATCTGTTAGCATTTCCCTCACTTGTCGATCTACTTCTGCCTTATATGCCTCTGGTATTCTATATGGCTTTGTGTATATGAGTTTTGCGTTCGCAGGCATGGGAATTTCATGTGTTACCGTTTGTGTGAATGTTACTCTGTCTCCGGGTAATGCAAATATGTCGTTATATTCATGACACAATTAGACTAAACCTTTTTTTGTCTTGTTACTGTATGTGATCTAACCTCAGCATTGTGTCTAGTAACTTTACATGCTCGTTTTGACTACCTATATTTACTATATAATTATTCCGCACTGACGTGGTATCAACTTCTACTGTAGGCGTTTCTATCGTAACGTCTTCCTCATTGATATTCATTATGACACAGTTGCATTTACCTTCCCTTGCTTCTGTTAAGCTGTCAGATAAATGTACGCCCTTGGCTAACTTTCCTTTCTTAACGAGCCCTGTTTCATTACTTGTAGTAATTAACTGTACAATTTTTTCGCATCTTGCTGGAATAACGATCCGTCCTACTACCTTACCTTCTGGCTTACCTTCAAACTTAATCATGTGGCCGTTCACTCGCATTTCTCCTATTTCAAAATATATTTCAGCTCCTATTAAACTCAACAAATCATTGCCTATTATACACTCATGGGGACATTTTGTAACTACGTTGCACGTATGAACAACTTCTATGTTGTCAAACACAAAATTTAATCGTAACGTCCCTTTTGTTTCCATTTCCTTAGTCGCTAAACCACTAATACTGGCGATCATGTTTTTATTTACCAACGTTTTAACTATCGTCGACAATATTTCTTGCCTAATTAAAGTGACATCTGTTCCCGTGTCGACGAGGCAATCTACCCTCTTACCTACTCCTTTTATAGGAATATTGATTATACTACTTTGCAATTGTTTTTTGATAAGCCCACTCACCTGATACTTTAATTTAGTTGTCCCTTCCTTAGGTACTTGTCCCGACCCTATTTTCTTAGATACTCTTTGTCTCTCTCTGTATTCCCCCGACATTTCCAGATTATCGCTTGTTTTCACATTTCCCCTTCTCTTTCTCTGATGCCTCACATATTTCCCATCTTCTACCGTACCCCTTTTATAAATCTCTGTTTTTACTTCCTTTGACTTTGGTGACCAATTATTTGATTTGCCATTTATTAATCTCTTCCCTTCCACGTTCGCCTTCTCTCCTACAGTATCCTTACAGCCTTTCATCACTTTCTTACGGACATCTGAAATCAGCTGCGAATTTCGTGCCCGACTTAGTTTTCCTCACTGCTACCTAAATGACCTTTCACTACATCTCTATAGGAACGTGAAAAATACCCTTGGTCGTCAGACTTACCACTGTGGTTCCTTGCATTATTTTTGTGATGAAACCAGCATACACGACTGTCGTGGCCCTGTAAACCACAACACTCACATTCACTTGCACTGAAGTTTCTCCCTCCTTGTTCCGACGTTCTTATATTTCTGCAACTGTTTCTGTACGTGTTATGTTTACAATCCCTGGCAAAATGTCCAGGCCTTCTGCATGCATAACAACCTTGTTTATATTGTGTACTGCTATTGGTTTGTGGTGAGTTTGGGTGGCCACCCTGTGTACAGTGCTTTCGTGTCTGGTACTTACTATTGTTGTAGTTCTGGTATACCTTACCAACATTTACGCCTCTTCTCGCTCCACAATCGTGAGCGAAATGCCCCGGGCGTTGTCAGAAAAAACAGACAGGGTCCTTAATTCTACTTACACTATTCGTATTCTTTCTTCTATCATGCATCTTATTTTTAGCGCCCTCCTTTTCTATGGCTATTCTCTGGCGGCACTCGGCTGCTACGTGACCTCTCTTGTTACAAAAATTACAACTTTGAACCTTATTGGTTAGGTACTGGCTTTTGGCTCTCCTAGCGTAACAGTTTTTAGATGTGTGACCGGACTTCCCGCAATTATTGCATTTCGTCACTTCTCGATAACCCAAAGTTTGCATATTCTGCCTCTCCCTTACCGAGAAAATGTTAGTTTCTTGTTCTAGAGCTACGTCTACCGTTTCGACTAGGCTTAGACTACCCCTTGCCCTTATGACTGTTTGGATCCTATCGTCTCGTAGTCCTTGGGTAAAACAAGTAGTTTTCAATCTGCCAAGTAATGCACATATACCGGCTTTTTCTTTATGTAAGCAGTCTATCAATGCCGTGTGTAGCAAGTCGTTCCCTAACTTATCAATTTTATCTTCCCAACTCGCGACACTTTCGCCCCCCATTTGTTTGGCATTAAAAAGCTTACCGGCGTAATAGTCTAGCGTCCTTGTTGTCTCATAATTTTCCTTTAAGATTGCCTTAACGGACGTCTATGTCCAACCTCTACCGTCCCTATGTAACAGCTTGTATTTGGCGTCTCCATGTATGCGTTACTTAATGAACTTTAAAAATTGCCCTTGTTTGTCTGGATCGACTAAACTCAGTGCAGATTCTACTGAATGTATAAAGGCATGCAACTCGTCCCTGTTTCCGTCAAATGGTTTTGAAATTAACTTTAATGCCTCTGATGGTCGCAAATATTCATCCTGGGCATTACCATCTACAGACTGAAAGGTCAGGTTTCCTGTGCTACTCAACTCCTCTGCGTCCGATGTCCTATTCAACGCAATTTATACGCAATAACACCTCGTCTTAGTAGTGCTGCTGCGATGAGGTCCCTCGGTGGTTGTAGGATATTGGACTGCCAGCCCGCTGTCTTCTTGAAGTCCTCGACTCCGTAGACGAACGCCGATCTCCGTCCGTGATTCCCCCGTCGATGTCGCTGTGTCGTAGCTCTCGGTGAATGCTGCCCGTCACGGCGCGGTCGTGTGCAACTCTGCCGTCTGTTGCTGGAAGCTAGTCCGTACGCCGCAGTTTATCTCTGGCGCGCCCGTTCAAACAAGGCGATGTCCACAGCTTCGGTAAACAACGCGTTTGCACTGCGGGATTCTGCTGTTCGCCTTCCAACATCTGATTGAGTGACTGATCGCCTACCTCAAATCCAATGTTACGATCTCAACTGTGATTTCTCTGTTGTGCCTCACCACCCCACATCTGACACCAAAAATTTCCTATGTAGTATCCTTCATAATACTTTTGAGGCCTTGGGTAGTGAGTTAATTCTTTTAAAAGAAAACACAACAGGAATCCCTTTAAGTCACTATATTATCCCCATACTGAACATCTACACGAACAAATGCTCTACGAGACCATACTGTTACGTTGGTTAATTCTCGTTTTTTTTTTTAATTTTTTTAGATGATTTTTTGTTAAGATACATAGTCGCGCTGAGCGGATTTGATATCTTCGGTGAAGTTGAGTGACCCTTTGTTTTATTGTTGCTGCGTGCGCTAGGTTGAGCGAAGCTTTCTTTAACTTTTCTGTTTCTTTTCTCTCGTTCGTTAGTTTTCTCGTTTACGTGTCATAGCGCGGTCACTGGCCATGACGGGCTTCTGGCGTGGTAGAGCTGGGGAGCGGAGGGGGTGTGAGTGAGACGCAGTGCTGACTGTCGACTTGGGTGGGCTGCGGGGCGGTGGGTGGAAGGGTGGGCTGGCTATGTTCACCCTCCACCCCTTTCCAACTGCTCGCACTGCTTGGCATCGGGTCGATAACTCCTGACTGTGGTCTCGCTTCCCCCCCCCCTTCCCCTTACCGGGCAGCTGCGACAACAGTTATATTGTAGACTACAGTCTCGAAAGGTCGTTAATCTTTAGTTGTGTTGATACAGACATTGTACCGAGTGCTCTGCCGTCAGCAGAGTTGTGTCGCGTGGAGGTGTTGATTGGTCAGTTGTAAGGATATTCGAGCCTTGATTGGCGAGTAGAACTCCACGTGGAGTAAGTTTTTGCAGCGTGAAGGGATTGCTAGCATGGCGCGAGGAGAAGTGAGGGGAGAGTTGCTGGCCGACCATGGAAGACGACGGACGTACGAGGCTCGGAGGGAGGTCGCCGAGGACGCCAACATGACATAAGGCTAGTGTGGTTAGGTCTTAGACCTTTTGTTTTTTTCTTGTAGTATGTAGTTTTAAGAGATATCCACGGCCCACTAGGGGCAGTCGCCAGTAGGGTGCCGAGC
>PNEQ01098583.1:0-12500 GCA_003012365.1 Medauroidea extradentata
ATAGCCGTGACACAATTCAAAACACTCCTCTCCAGCCCTTCGCCTCTGGCCAATGTACAAAACTAAATTTAAAATAAATGAAATTAAACAAATTATTACGATTGAACAAGATTAAACACATAATTCTGATTACAATGAAATGTCAACGGATTCTCTACGACAATTTTATCACATTTTGCATAATTTACAATTAACATTACATTTATTCAATACAAATGGCAAAGAGGCCTGTTACAGCTACTGATCCCGCTTCTAATGATGAGACTATATCAACCATGTCTGTCTCAAGAGATTACCCATGATTACTGTTATACGTAATTCGCTTTTGTTTAAGGCCCTGTAAATACTAGCAATAATTCGCTACTCTATTCCTCGCTTAAAAAATAAAAAAACTTCATAAAATTCGATTGAGATTTAATAACTAAATTTTGTAGCTAAACTTCTGTATTGTTCGCACACTATCACAGTTTACTAATGAGTTTTGGTACATAAAGGAGAAAAATATATTTGGTTGTTTTTAATCCATAATTTATGACTGTAAGTTTTCGAAAACTATTTCACGTTCAATACACGCGTGTAGTTGCCAAGGAAACCAGCGTAGTTGTGGTACATTCTGTCGCAGTACTACTTGTACTGTATTAGGTACGCAATTCAATACTTAATTGTGGATAATGTATTTCAGACTTAATGCATTTTGAAACTCTTGGTAACGTGGCAGCATTCATGTCTAACGCCCGTGCTGAAATTTGTATGTTTAATCCAAGTAGAGCATGGAGAGATTTTCTGTCAACGAGATCGTGACTACTGAGGATGACAGGCCTATGATACCAGTATTGTCAAGTGGCGGAATTCAAGCCCGGTGTAAACACGTATTTTTAGAGAAAACCTGCTGGCCAACTGCAACGTCAGTCAGATTCCTCAAACGAGGGAGTGACCCTCCAGGACTCGAACCGGGGTTGTCGTGGTGGGATGCGAGTGGTCTGACTATTGCACGACTGCGATCCCAGGTTTTATTCATACAAATTACGTTAAGTGGTGCATTTAGTGTACTTGCACCGCATTGTATTTCCAAACAATCACGCGTGAAGTTCTTAAACATGTGCCGTATTTGTTTACTGTCAATTACTCCAAATGATCAAATAGACTCTATTTTCCAGTTGGGAATAAAATAATATATCAGTTATACTTATTATAAATTATCACGTAAGTTCAAATATTTGCACCAATTTAGACCAAGCATGGTGCATGTGCAAGGCACTGTCATCAAAATGTTACTACAAATATTTCATTTGACACACTGTAAACGCAAAATTACGAACTTATAATTAGTGACGTTTGTAACCTACATATCAGAAGGAGTGTCACAAATTTTGCAGTCCCATAATATTTGTATTTTTAAAAGGGTGCAACAAACTTAGGTGCATGAGTATTTGAAACAACGAGAAATATCTATTGGAGTAGTAACATAGTAAAGACAAATCACGCCAAATGTTCCCTTTCCATGTTTTACAATAATCGTTTCGTGCATAATAAGTTCATAAATATCCGCCCAACGTATCGTATTGTACACTATATCTATATAGAACAGGTACTACACATAATCTATAATTGTTGTACATTAAATGTTTTATGTGTTCTAGTTTTTCGTGTATTATTGGAATTAAATATTTCAGGGATTACATGAATCGGTATTTCACTTATAATCGCAGCTAGTCTCCATTAAACTAAGTACATTTTCTATTAGTTAAATAAAGATCAAAGGGATTTCACTAATACCTTTCCGTGGAAAACATTGTAAGGCCGTGTTGCAGAGATCGTGCCCTTGGTGTACAGCATATAATGTGATTTTAGAGCCATAATCAAGGCAGATTAAAAGTTATGGGCTAACACTGTGACTCCGAACAGTTTGAAAATTGATTTAGTTTTCAATTTTAAAGCCATGCTCTCTTGTTTATACTGTTTTTTTGCGAAACTTACTTTTTAATCTTAAACGAGAGCAGATATAAAAAATATGATTGGCAGTTTTTTTTCTCTTCGTGACAGCAAAATGTTTAAAAACAAGAAATCATATGGTTTCGACTAAAAAGTCATTTAAAAATAATTTCGTTAGTTACATAATTAGCTATAACCATACCATTTACTACCTTGAAATAGTCAGTATATATGAAGAAGATGATTTTAAACAAAACTGCCAAAAAGGTTTTTTTATATCTGCTCTAGTTTAGGCATAAAAAATTAATACCGCTAAAAAAGTAGGATCTAGAGAGCATGGCCTTAATTTCTGCTGGAGTTTATACTTCTATAATTAATATTATTTTTTTACATTTGTTGGACCCATTAGATAAATTAAAATTTATCGCTTGATTTCAAGAATAAAATGTTTTTAGAACCTCATCAGAAGTTGCGTTGAGAAAAAACATGTCGACGTGTGGGTTCAGTCTACGGTTCCCGTATTATGCAACTATCTCTTCACATCCAATTTTTCACTAAGTTTGCCATTTATTCTGCTCGTACGCTAGATTTCTTTAGGTTAGCCTTGTTTGACTTCCTGGTATTGTACTAGGACACTGAAAAGTAGGCCGCATATTAATTGCAAGTGAAAGTTGTTTGTGTTAACCGTGATTTGCTTTGGGTTTGTTTATTTGCATACTTTCAGCTGGAAGGTCAGAGAAGAGAAGTGTGTGTTACAAACATTAATTTACGCGTAAAAACAACACATACATTGTCTAGTCACATTCATCGCGTTTCAGACTTGTCGATTTGGGCTGATTTATTTAGATGTTTCGAATAAAAACGAACGTTTCTTCAGTTTGTTCCTTATTTCATTTAATTATCAGCTCAACTAATTTGCGTAAAATGTGGTTGTTGGTAGGAGGGAGCACAGGAACGTATCTGCTTTAATAATTAATAACAAAGGGATGGTCTTCCTATAATATTTAAAAATTTTATGATTGCATTCAAAATATTTGTATATTGTTGGACACTGTTCCGAAAAAAAATCTGTAAAAAGTACAAATGTTTCTGCTAGTGGCATAGTCCATTTTTAGGAATGAAAAATGCTTAAATAGCGCATTTTTAAACTTTAAACAAGAATTTATCCCGGGGGGTCGACTCCCCCGGATCCTCCGCTTTAGTGGTCCTAACCACGGTCGTATAAGAACAGGTCTGGACACTCGCCTATCTATCAATGTACTTGGCTTGACCCCCTTGTTGTTTGGCTGTAGTTCGTCAAGTTACCGATAATGTTGTACTTTTTGGCGCTGTAATCCTGGCGGTCGGACACAAACTCCGCCCATTTTTTTCCATTGTTAAATGTATAACGTAAGTAAATATTGCTGGAGACTTTTCTTAAATTTGTGAGCGAAGGAATTCCTTCATGAATTGATAAAAAAATACGTTTTGATGCATTGTTTATCTTAGTGGGAAGGAAGTGGGCGGAGTTTGAGTCCGACCGCCCTAACAGCAGCGCCAATAAAACACAATATTCTCGGTAACTTAGTGAACTACAGCCAAACAACAAGGGGGTCAAGTTCCAGGCGAGTGTCCAGACCTGTTCTTCTACGACCGTGGTCCTAATCAATAATGAATACTACCGACGGCCATGGATGACTGTACACACTTTTATAGGTTATGCGACAGTCTACATTTTATGTGTTATACATGCGAAAATTGGGATTAAAGTATTTTATAGTAATTTCGTCCTGACTGTTAAAGTGAATATTTCCAGCCCCTTAAATTTAATAAGGGGTTTGTAATGTCGACCTTAGAAATTTCGTAGCCATAATTCATGTGCTGTATTAATATATATTTTTTTATTAGAATAAACTACTTTAATGGTTGAACTAATGCCAAGCTATTAGCTTTGTGGTTGTTATAAATTAAGGGCATACTTCCTTGGATATAGATTATGAAGTTACAAAAGACTGTTCAACATGGTATAGAATAGTTTATATTGATTTACTGTTTTTTTCCTCCTACCAAAAATACGCTATTTTTTTGTGAAATTTGTGATGTAGCCTTACTTTCTTGAATGAATATTCTGTGTTTATAAATACAAGTATTCAGTACTCCGAAAGTCAGTAGGGATCACAAAATACAAGACAATATCATTGGCATTTGTTGAGAAATTGCAAAGTAAGCTAGTGTTTGCTACTTATCTACTTTGTCATTCGGTAAATAGGCTAAAAGTAAAGGGTGTAGTTCACGTTGAAAATATGTCAAATTCATTACTTAAGTGAACCAATATTTCTTAATTTTTATTAAATGTATCTCGTTTACTGGACTTTGTGACATTGTATAAAGTAACTATAATTCCACATGGTACTCGGCGTCAAGGAAGCAAGCCAAACAGGACGTAATACGACAAATTCACGAGCTAGCTGCAGGACATACTTTGAACCATACGCTCTGTGACGTCTGTGGTGCGCCTACGTTGGATAGGCTGGCGGGTAGGCGAGGAAGTAAACATGTACAGTTGGCAACACAGTAATTCTCAACAAACACAGCTTACCTTGCAACATTTTCTCTACACGCCACTTGCCAGTTTTCATAGTAATCGTGGGTGCTATCACTTTTAAATTCTTTTTCCCGTTGTTTTACAAGGAAAATCCTTGAGGACACAGTTGCCAATTAAATCCCTTGTAAAACTATAAAGTTTGTGTGTGTGTGTATATATATATATATATATATATATATATATATATATATATATATATACACACACACACACACACATAACACCCGTGTTTGCAAAATTACAATATATAGACTTGTATTTGTACTTGCAATAAGAAAATTAATATTTTAAATATGTGTTTACTCTAATCATAACACTGAACTTACTTATTAACTTTTAAACAAATAACTTTTACGCTATACATTGTGGCCACATCATGACGCGATCTTGCATCCTGGCTCTTAGACAACGCGCAATTTATCTCTAGAACGCTTTGCCTTATATGCAGTTTGTTCTTTTTTATTTGTATAACTTACCTATTTAATGCACAGTTCAATGAAATAACTTTCTTAATTCTGAAGTACACAATTAAATATAAATATTCACTTTATTTCAGAAGCATAGATTCCAGAAGTTGTGAGTTGTGTACTACTATATAACTTCCGAATAATCTATGATTTTGGTAGACTGCCAATTTTTTTTTACAAATAAAGTAAAGGTCCTGCTACATTGAGACAATGAGATTGTTGCTGTCGCATCGTTGTCGGGTCGGCGTCGTTCATTTCCTTGCTGCGTGCTACAATGGTAGACGTTGCTTTGCTGTTAGAGTCTAGTTCCGGCAATACATAACAGATAGCAGCTCAATCGCCGTTCGTATTTTTTTCTAATTGCAAATTTTTGTTGCAAACTAGGCTGTAAATATTTAAGTTAGATAAAAATTGTAGTTCACGCGAATAAACACGTTTTTTTAAATTTAAAGTGGCTCGTAATTTTCGTGGCGCATATGTATGGCTAATCAAAACACGC
This sequence comes from Medauroidea extradentata, assembly GCA_003012365.1. Classification (NCBI taxonomy): domain Eukaryota; kingdom Metazoa; phylum Arthropoda; class Insecta; order Phasmatodea; family Phasmatidae; genus Medauroidea; species Medauroidea extradentata. The sequence continues at coordinate 5,483 of PNEQ01098583.1, forward strand.
TAGTGGCCATCTGATGAATGCGAGTCGGTGGATTGTCGGCGAGTTGTTGGATAAAAAGATAAAAGTTGGCCATCTCCGCCGTTCCCGACAACAATACGACAATGAATGTGACGTCATGGTCACATTCTCCAATCAGATGGCAGAATGGCAACGACTGGGCACCGAACGACAATTCACCGTCTCTGTGTAGCAGGGCCTTAATTGTAACTTTACAACCAAATAAATTTACGCGGATATTTTTTGTACATTTACAAAATTTTCTAAAGCTACCAACAAATGGCTTGTAATTATTTACCAAAATTTCTCACAGTGTAAAATCCATGACATAATAACTATGAGCACTTGTTCACCATTCACCACCGTTACAGGAATGTTCTTCATCTAACATCCATTCATAGTAATGTATCATTGTGCCTTGCGTTATAGCTATCACGCTCTCTATCAATTACTACTGGTTGGCCTCAGAATGTGCTGGCAGGCATGTAGATTGTGTATGGTAGAGTACCGGTACTCTTTCACCGAATCCACTAAGAACATCTTACACAGTCGTTTCGTAGGTGATAGATTGTTTGAAATGTCCAATAAGTTGTGGCCTTCCTGTTCCCCTGACCTTAATGCGTTGTATATGTGATTATGACGACACATAATGGCTTTCTTGTGCGCAACCCACCGAAATTATGTATAGTGGTACGTGAAATTTGCGGATTCATTGAGCTGTCGGCTAGACTCCTCAATCGTAATTCGTTCCACGTTTTATTACAAATATGTTATCGGCTGAGAGTTTTCAAGGACGTGTATGGTAATCTGTGATTCAATCTGAAAGTGACAAAAATTCACATGCGTTTGAATTCCAGCTCATCCTGAAACGACTCCGCGAATTTCACGTACCTCTAATTATGTACAATAAGATACTAAGATACTATAGGGACAAGTCATAAATGCCTATAATACGTGACCCTACTTGTATTAACTGTGTACGTATTTTCAAAACACCCGCGCATTTTTATCACATACAGCTCGTGACAAATTTCGAACACACGGTTTATGCGTAACCGTTTATCGGACGCTTCTTCTGTCCAGTATTTTCTCTAAACTGTTATAATTTCGAGGACAACGAGAAAACAAATATTACACCAGAAAAAATAATCGTCTCTCAACACAGTCACCAAAGATATGATCCCTCATTTCCTATGACAGACCCTGAAAAAAATATTTATTATTCACCACAAAATATTATAATGGGCCTTACCAAATTTCTTTGTAGTGACCAAAAAACCTTTTTGCTGTCCCCAATAAAGCTTTGCAGTGACTACAAAACCATTTTGTAACCGCTAAAAAATAATTTTGTGAGGATCCTATTGACAAAACATTTTGTAGCCACTACTGTGTCACTATGCCATATTACAGAAATAATTTACATATATATATATATATATATATATATATATATATATATATATATATATATTTATTTATTCTCTTAAAATTTTTTGCTCGTTATTTTCCATTTATTAATTTTTGGTGACTGTATTCTTGTTGTCAGATAGTTAAACAGAAATGTCTTTCATTATAAGTGCGGGAAAGTAGTTATGGCCAAGTCCTACATTATAGTTCTAAAATGCATGGACATACTCCATAGGCGAATTCTTTTCGACAAAATAAGGCTGAAACGTATGTACGACTTACCACCTAAAGTGCATTCCTAGGGCATTACGTCGTTTTGAAGTATCATCAGTTCATTGCTCATTTTGCACAAACTATTGTATCGCTACAAAGTAACCACAAGTTACCGGTAAGCTATTAAATAGTCACAATTCTACAGGCTGTGAGATGTTTAACACTAACAAAATATCATTTGCGAACGAATAGGGTTTGTAACCGTATGTTGTGAAATAAGTGTATGTATTAGTGGTTCATAAGCATTTATGTGTCATGTTGTTATGAAGAGCATTAAATTAAGCTTACAAGGCTTGTACAATCCTTGCCCTAACCACAACAATTGCCAAGGAATAAATGCTGAAAGTATTGTACATAACCAATACTGCCGTGACCTGATTTATAGGCAACACGCACGTCACCTGAGGAGAGCAGACGTCGTGTAGCATAGAGTGCTAACCAAAGATCACATAATGCCATATGTTATGAGATGAGATAATCTTGTGAGGTTAGCTTGCATGACCCTAGGTGTCATCAGTTAAGGGTGTTCACGTGAAAAAAATTCATAAGTTTATATTTGCCCGACAAGGTGTTCGTTTGACAGACATTTACTTGTAGCTACGTTTTCTACTTGTAAAACTTTTTAGCTCTCGTAGTTTTCCCATAGTAGCATATCAAATTCAGAATTTGTAAGTTACGGGAACATAGTAAGTTATTAATAGTGAAGCAGGGCTGCAGGTTTTCGAATATGACTTACAACATTTGTTTTGTAGGATGATGAAAGGCAAACAGTTTAAATTGTGCTGTGTGTGGGTGTCGTGAAGACTTGTGCTAGCCTAAAGAAAGCTTCGGAAACCTCACAAGCTCCCCTTCGGCAGAGTGTTCTTGATTAGAAAGGGTGGGTAGTGTGTTGTTTCCTCCGACAAGTGATTCAAACTGGAGTTTCAATCAGTCCTTTGGGAATGTCTGATGACCAACGTTTTTGATCGTTTTGTGGCATGTGCGTGCGTACCTGGTTTGAAAACTACGTCCCAATGAAAACTGTTTAAGTAAAGCTTTATTAAGTAATTGTTTTAAATATAAATTTTGAAAGTATATAAATTTTACTCCCGAACTTTTATTATTAATCTAATAAACTATAAATGTATTTCAATAATATTTTAACATTTAAAAAGTATTTTTTAAATAATTAATGGAAATATCATCTACTAAGCAAGCAGATAAAACAGAATTATTTAAGTAGAATATTGACACCGATAGTTCGTATACCGCTTCTGTCATGGCTATCTATTTTATACTTGTAATAATAAATTATGAAGGTTGCGCATCATTCCCCAGATAAGCTACGGGTCACAAAACCAAACCAAATATGAAAACTCATAATTTTCAAAGATGGTAAGAATGAAGTAGTTATGACTCGTAAACGACTGCAAATCACATCACATTCATCCAGAAAAAATAATGTTGAAAACTCTGAACTGCAATATGCTGAGAAACGTTCTGGTGCAGGCTACTATAATTTTGTACATTTTCTAGCAAACGTTTTCAGCATATTTATGAAAATATTTTTCAATAAGATAGTAAACGTACGGTATCTCAAATCTATAAAAAAAACTATAAATATGTAGCAGTTTTTGCCATATTTATGAACAAACAGTTTGCAGAGTGACGCCTGCATTCAGCTTAATCTATTTCGCCGCAATCAAATGTATAATTCGTTCGCGGTAAAGCGAACATTTCAACTTTCTCAAATTTAAACACTGTTCACTGATTAAGGAGTTACAATTTGAGTTTGCATTCCCAAATTCACTGCCATCTTGACTGGGAGACTTAATTTTCCCGCAATAACAGCATTTTTCACAAACATTGATTTAGAAAGTGCTCGATTGGTCGTAAATGGAGTATACCAAATTTCGTTGTCGGAGATTGTGCTCCAGATGAACGCCACTTGAGCAATGAGAACGTTGGCAGAACTATTGTCTCGGATTACTTCGTTAATTTTTAAATATTGGCTTTTAAAAACCTGCAATACTTAATCACTATGTTTAGACGTACAAACATCGTCATCAGCACGTTAAAAACTTTGTTAATTCTTCTTCACTTTGTTTCCTTCAGAAAAATAAACAATGTGTTAATGCCTGCAAGAAATAAATTCTTTTCGACAGCCAAATTCGTAAACAGAAATGAAATGTAACGCTACGGATACACTTGAGTTGGTATCCCTAAGTTATTAAGAATGGTAAGTATACATTTAGTGTGCCTTGACTATACCTGTAAATAATGAATGCAAATTTTACCTTTCTTGGAATATTCTTTGTCTGTGCGTATTCCTTCTATGCACGGCATCAGAAATTACTGCACATCAATTCACTGTCCATATTAAATTATTTCTTTGGCCATTAATTAAAGTTGTTATTGGTTTTCCAGCAATGACTTACGGCTCCCGCCTACTGGCCGTGTGTTTGTGTGACTGAGGCACGGCGCCAAGGGCGATGTTGACCGGCTCATCTGGTGTGGTATCGCCTCTACTGCAAGATAATGAAACTACGTGTAGTGGTATTGTAGATAAGTTGCCTGACTGACACTTTCAAAGGTGACCCCATATTATTGTTGGTGAAAGGATTTAAGCAAAGTCCAGCTCATGTTTCTTGTGTAGTTTTACACGAATCCCGTGAGTAGTTTTTCATATATAACATGTTGAAAAAGTAGTTTTTTGCTATTTTGATGGGCTTCGAAGGGAATTTTTTTGATCGACGTGATGTTTTGAAACTACATTTCCGTCATAGTTTCAAGTGTGTTTTCTTTTCGTATATTGACACAATGGGTACGCTTATTACAAAAAATCTGGGGTTCTTTTACACCTGTGGTTTAATATTGAAATAAATTTTCTTCCGCCATTTGGTAAAGTCACAATCGGCACATGTGTTTTCATACTGATCAGAAGCAGTCTACGTGGCAAGTCACGACATTGTCCGCCAATGGAAGACTTTGAATGAGTCTACAGTAGTTTGGAGTTTAGTCTACCGGCAGCAAATAACGTCAATTTTGCACGTCTCTAACTTCGGGATGTTCATGGTAAAGTGAACACATTTGAAGACTGTCTTGCCAAGGATAATAATAAAATAATATTGTGACATCACGGGTTAACTTTAACGTAAGGTGAATTATATGAACTTTGTTTATTAACTTTACTTGTGTGCTTATACTAACATGTTGCTAATTTTACAAACTGGCTGGAAGAAAAATCTAATGAGGGCTTCAAGTGCGACTGCCTCTAACTGTTCTGAATTTTTTTTAGTTTCTTCCTGATCCGAAATTTAGGAAGACTTATTTGATAATATTTCAATAGGAACTAAGCAAATTATAGTAATTTTCACTACGCACATTGTTGTCGAAATATTGAGCTGAGTTATGAAATAATAAAGCTTATTCCAAATTTAACATTGTAATTATTTCTCGCCATGTAGTAAAACTAAATAAATCCCAGTGCCAATTTAGCCCAACAATACTAACCTAATCGTAAAATGTAATGATTCTGTTAAAAAGTATTTCCGGAAATTCGTCACTTTTTTTATTTATTATACGAAAATGAAACATTTTAACAAAAGAGATTACATAGTATCTTAAGTGCGCTGCTTATCTTGGAGCCCTTGTGCGGGCAATGTTAGGGATTTACACGTTAAATTATATTCTATGGTGCGCAGTCATTTTTAATGATTTCTCTATCGGACAGAAACAATTTTCTGCGTTGAGTAGAGAAATGTATTTCTACGAGATAGGAAATTCGAGAAAAAAATTAAATGGGGTTTTAGAGTGCATTTTGGAAATGAAAACACATATTTGTTCACAGTTTGCAGTGTATTGTAAAAATTCCCTAAAATATTCCATAGCAATGTAAGCCTCATCGAGATGAACAAAAATTTCGGTGGTGATATATATGTAAGCTCGGCAGGTACTGAGCCACAACTAATATAATTTGACATGTATATCCTTATCTTTTCTCGTGCCAGGGCTCCTGAGTAGGCGGTGCCCTTAAATGTGTAAACTTGACCATGAATAGCATATATCTAGAGGCAGGAAATTAGCCGCGAAAAGATTTTTACTCCAGCTTAGTTTGTTTCAGTGCACTAAGATCACAAGTGCAGCGCTGCTTCATAGTTATATTGGCTGTGTGTGTTCGTACACACGCGTCTCTCGATTGACTACGCCAATCAGAATAAGGTTACTTCAACAACACAGGGCTGTGATCTGCGGGTATAACCCCAAAATGCTGAGAGTTAAAAACATCCAAACACTGACCATTAAGCAGATGTGCAGGCAACGTATTTAACGCCGCGGTCTACGACAATTTTATCACCATTTTTTTATTTTTAATTGTACCAGATAATTTTTTTCTTATTTTAGACACAAAATGTGACTAAATTTGGCTCTTACGAAATTTTTTTATCTCTCATAGTTTTCGCGTAATGGCTTGTTAAAGTCGGAGTTTGCATGTTTCCGTTTTAAGGACTACACGAAAACCAACTGATATACCAAACGAAAAAAAAAAAAATCACAGTGGATAAAGACATTGCAGGCGACAATGTCATGCTCATAAAAATAAAGAATAAAAATTATTTGTATTGAAAAAAATTATTGAATTTTTTAAATTTTAATTTTTTCAGTTTCAGCATTTTTTAAAAATATCTGGTAAAAACCAATAAAAATAAATGGTGATGAAAATTGCGGTCTCGTATATGTTTTCGCCACAGTTTCCTCTCCCTACTTATGACAACCTATCCTATCATGCCACAGAAGGACCGTCTAAAGTCTTGCCGATCAACGTTAAGGCGGATAGACTACATTTTTATTTAAATTTTGAATTTTTCACGATGCCGCATTAAACCTACAAGAAAATGTTGTAAATGTATGAAATTAAAAGAAAAAGTAATTTCGTATAATGTTTACTCACAATTGTGAACATATATTACTGTCATGAAAATCCACCAGGTGTTCCCGCCTTCCGGCAGGGTCACATTGTGTACGAGAGAAGGCCGGGGTGGAGATTGGGTCCATGGAGGTAATACTCTATGGAGTGGAAGCGTTTGAGCAAATGTGAAGCATCCAGCAGACGACATAGTAGCGGCCAAAACGTACACACTTAACATTGAGTTGAACGGTTTTATTTTTTCTTTAAATACACAATTATGGTGAAAGCTTGTGCAGCTTTCGGCTGCACTAACAGATTCGGCAGTTTCGGAGGATTAACTTTTCACAGGTAAGAAACCTTTGTTTTCTTTCATCGAATTTATAATGTTTATACCTATAGTACAAGGTAACTTGTCATGTCCTTAGAATTTAAAAAACTGTGCTGTCCTGCCTG
>PNEQ01098583.1:17500-30949 GCA_003012365.1 Medauroidea extradentata
TCGTGAAATACAACTTATCTCCTTGAACGCAGTTTTTTTTTTAATTTTCCTGACTTCATTCATTTAAACATAAGACGTTCATAAATTATTCCAAACAGGTTATTAAGACCTCTGGGTTTTTGGAAGACAATAGGCCTATACTAAAAGTATACCAGATCGAACCTATTAATAATTTTGTTACAATTCTGAGATCATCTATTTTACCTGGGTGATACGTTTCTGGTTAACAATTTGTTATTCCAAATTTTCTTATCATTGATTCACATGAAACTAGGAAAATACATTGATTCCAGGGTATAGAGATAATACCAAAATGAACGCGTAGCTGTGATCAAATGTTTTTTCACAAGGTTATCCATATCTGTACTGCTCTTTCATGTTTTTGTATTGACATAATTTGACGAACTATCGTACATTAAGTACTGAGAAATGAGTTTCCTTACAAATTAAACAGAATTTGATACAATAATAATATCAAACCTTTTTCTCTTGCTTATCATTAGTTTGTGAATCAATCAAGGCGTAACAGCTCGTGCATGCGTGAATTTATTTAATTTTATGTATATTTTAAATAAGATAATTTTATAAATTAGGTTGCGACAGAGCGTATAGTATTACTTGGTAGACTTTCTAAATATGATAATAACATAATACTTTCATAAATTTGTTTTGTTTGATTTCCGGCAGCGAATTTTAAACAATGTTATATCGGCAAACCCATAAGATTCATGGGGCTTAGTTTTAGTCAATCTAACACTTAAGCCATGTTATATCCATGATTGTTGCCAAATGTACAACACTTTATTGGAAATAATTTAAAGTAAAAATGTAACTGACAAAATGACGTTGGACGTCGTACTTAGGCAGCTGCCCTTCAATTGTGCTGCAGCGAATTTGAAGTAGGCATTTTTGACGAAACTATTAAACTTTCCTCAGACATGCTTATACATGAATTAGGGCCACGATTTTGTCGCGAAAAGATTTTTGCCCCAATTTTTTTTTTATTTTACAGTTTTGCATCGTTGTCAGTGATTCATTCTTTTCGTGAAAATTAGGGGTCCCTGAAGACAATAAATAGCATTTCAAAGTTAGGTGCGATGAGGCTTTCTAAACTGCACAAATGCCTAGGAGCCCTGGATTTCCGAGAAAAGGTTTCTTGTACCAGCTCGTATAGTTGCATGAGTCCACGTTTGCCGCTCTGCTTCATGGTTATTATCTGTGTGTCTTTGTGCCGTGTGGTGTGAAATATGAGTAAAGAGCTGTTTGAAGAATTGAAAGCAGAATTTATTTGGAATTTACGGAAGTTTTACTAAAATGTACACTACTCAATTAGAGTAAGGTTACAACACTCGTGATAATGCGGGTAGGAACGCAAGACGCGCGAGAGATAATATATCTAATCAGTGATAATGAAACAGTGGTGTACATGGGCAAAAAGGCACTGAAGCAGGTAGGCACATAAATATTTACGCAAAACTCATGTTCCCTTGGTGTGACACTGTTTCTAAGCACTGCGACATTGCCACCATAAAGTGGCCGGGGATTTGCGAGACTTATGCGTACTGTAGTAGGCAGTTAAGTTGGCCTCTGAGCTCCCTAGTGCTGTTATCAGGATGGGAACGCGAATAGAAAATGATACCCTGCTGTCCGGGGCCACCTGCCAGGTTGATACTAGCAGGGCGGAAAACATTCGGCGCGTTCCGTCATACACTACATAAGTGTAACATATTTGTGTGGTCGATATTTTCCTAACAGCTACTACACGGCTGTAGACGGTGTGTCTTCTTATCGCCTCTTACCCTGTGCCTCTGACCCCGCACCACCGCGCTGTGAGAAGCCAAGATAACTGCCTACTATAGTACTTGACACATGAACGACGTTGTAGCGTGTCGCGCCTATTCCTCTCTACGCGAAACAGCTAAACTTATCCACAATATGTTTATCTACGACAAGAGCACACGTATAAAACCAGGGCGAATTTAGGGGGGTAGGGGGGATTCCGTGCTAAAGCACCGCCCCATCCCCCTCAAATCGTGTTCAACGTTATGTAGCCAAAGTATGTCAGTCGTCTCAAGGAAACTGGAGTTTTGTTCTATGATGATCCAAGTATAGTTAATATATCCTACTTGTATGTATGTTATTTTTAATGTTCTCTAATAGTAAACAACCAGACGTTTGAGATGGTTAGTATTTTTTACAATCCATAATATTACCTCCTCCCCCCCCCCAAAAAAAAATAGTTTTCAAATCCGCTACTGGTAAAACAAGGCTTCTATCATTAAAAAGAATGTAACATGCTTATTAGAAACAAGTTTTGGGCCCCTCGAAATGGCTAAAAATGGCTTTTTTAGACAGGTGCAACTGGAAAAATACCATCCGGATTCGTAAAACGCAACGTTGGAAGCATGCGTTGGACTTTACTTCAAACTTCCCACAAATAAAATTGTAGAGTCGCTGCTTTAAATCCTATTGGAAAAAGAGTAGTACGGCAACACCGCACGCCAGTTTGGCGCGCCGCGATTAGAAGCGATGTTTTTACCGTCGAGTGTGGGAAGCTGAACCTTGTAACTGCACAGTCTCTGGCGCATCAAACGTGGACAATTACATCTGGTGTAACCCTAGGCTTCTCTGACATGAATATCATTGCCTGAGTCGCTTAGTCAACCACAATGTGCAGTGTTCAACTGCCAAGGCCACAGAGATGACTGCCAAGGTGACCGCCTGGTTAGCATTCGAACTGCATGCTGTGTGTGCTTTTTTTTTATCTCAGAGATTATCTACGAAAATAAAACATACTTCAGAATACCTGTGAATAAGACAACACACACACTGGAAGCATTATTTTAAAGCCCTCAAACTTGGCTAAAACCGGTTTCTTTTTTTTCTTCGGTTGGTTCTCAAGATATATGAACCGGATTCGTTCGAAATCGATGTTTACAATTACATTGGACTTATCTACAGTGACTTATCATCGCTTAAGAGTGCGTGGTAGATAAATAAACGATGAAAACATCAATTGATTTCTACGCCCTTTTTCGAAGCCAGTATGGATAAAATACTTAATGACAATCCTAGATAACGGTATTTGCCAACTTTATGAGTAAATGTTTATCCAGAATTACTAATTCGTTACGCGTGATCTCTTGCGCCACAGTTAAATGCATGAAGTTCCGGCGTCAGAGATTGTGCCTCAGATGTTCGTAACACTGGAAACAATTTTGTTTAAAACGTTGTCGAAAAACTTCTAGGATTGCTGTTGTTTAGTTTTCGAAAATTTGCTTCAAGAAACCTACAGTTATAGATTAATGCTTTTATCGTTGAATTATGTACCACGCCATCTTAAAGCCCCACAGGAAAAACGTTACGGCAGGAACACTGCGCGCGCATTTACGGCTTTGGGCATAGAGGCGATACCATAATATTCGTGCCTGCCGGTGTCGCTCATAGCGCCTCACAGATTTTCGCTTCTCACATACAAACACACCCTTCACCAGGCACGGAACATCCTGTAAACATGAGATTGCCGATCACGAAACACAGCGCGCTAACTACTGTGACCTCCGGCGAAAGCGTCCAATATCTGCAATACATTTTATACTCTCCATTCTTAGTCACGGATTGGGCGAAGTATCTTCTGTGATCTGCCATTGTGGAACCCCGCGAGATCCGTTTTTCGGGATTCGTTTTCCAAAATGACTTCAAGCGAGTGCTGGAATGGTACCGAAATATACGGCCTGGTTGAATATATTCCTCTTTCTATCTTATACATTTACCAAGCTCGTGAAGCTGTTTCAGGGAATGTGAAACCTACAATAAATAAATAAAATAAATAAACAACAGTTGTAGATTCAGCTCTGAAATGGCAGGTACCATGAGTAAACTACCTCTAGGCATGCAGGTCCTTTCACAGAGCTCATGGCAAAAAAAAAAGAGAGAGAGAGAGAGAGACGTGACACAATAAGAGGCATTTGTCTTGAGCTAAGCTTCATGACGGGTCTCCAGTGTATGGCACGTACTTTGCATCTGTTAAATAAATGAGTTGGTGCTCATGTGAGGAATTGTTGTACTTCGGTAATGATGTAAATATTCACAATATACTAGATTTGTAATCTTATACAGAATATCCAGAAACGAGCGCATAATGAGCACACCACGCGAATCCTGGACTAAATTGAAGACAAAAATGTTGTACGATGACATTTTACGTGCACAATGTGGCAACACAGCACTGTAGTTAGTCCACTCTTGCGCTCCACAGATATCTTACTACTACCTCTAGAATATTATGGATGCAGGTTAAAATCCCGAGCAGTCCGAACATTGTACGTGTGTTTGACGTAACATACATGAAAAATTACCTGGGCGTGGAGCGCAATATGGCAATGATCACAGTGCAATGTTGCCACTTTGTGCACGTAACATGTAATCGTACAGCATTTTGTCACTTAGGTTTTCATCTTCAATTCAGCCTAGGATTCGCGTGGTGTGCTTATAATGCGGATGTTTCTGGACACACTGTGTATTTGCAATTTTAATTTTTCGTGTGTGAGAAGAGCCCTTAAAATTAAAATGTATGAGGTCCTCTGCTCATTTCTGAAATGTTCTGTCTGGGCTAATGTAGGATTACTTAAGAGGCTATTTTATTTTATAAAGTCGCAGAAACAGGCTGACAGGAGAAAATAACCAGAGCTTCAAAACTACTCGCTTTATCGCGAACAGGGTGTAGACCCCGGAGACCACGACACCCGAAGTGTCACGTTGCTAAGCCGGCCTGTAAGTACACAGCGAAGCGACAACAACACAGCGACGTACGTGCCAGACAGCGCGGCGCGGAGAGAAATGGAACCGTGCCGTTACGTTGCGCGGGTGAAAGTTCATCAAGCGAAAGTCATTTCCCCGAGGCCGCATCCCTGTCCGGCATCGTGTCTTGGATTAGAACCTTTTGTTCGAAATAGACGTCCTAGTACCTCGCCTCTGTTGGAATTAATCCTCGCTTGGAAACTTTGATTATAATTTCTAGTTATAGACTGTTCAGGATAAAGTAAGCACTGCTTAAATTTTTCTTGCGTTTATTTGGCATTCGGTTTTTATATTTTCAATATGAAAACTATCCTAAAACAGAAACTAGTGTACATGTTTCACCCATCTCCAAACTTTACACATTTAGCCCCAATTAAATAGAGTTTAAGTTATTATTAGTGTTGGAAAAGTGCTCCGTTTAAAGTGGACAGTCTAAAGTAACTGTTGGGGTTTCTTCCCTCGTCTTCCTTTCATCTAGGGACTGGAAAATTTCGCGAATTGAATGACCTATAGGCTAGAATCCACTGTACTATGCACACTCAAGCCCTGTCTATTCGTTCATTGTCTGTTGTTCCACTGAGTAGCAACTAGTGGACAAATGATCGGGGCTTGAGTATGCATAGGATAATTGATTCTAACATGCAGGTAATTGAATTCGCGACATTTTCCTGTCGCTATTCATAACTGTAGGATGGTATAGAAAAAGTAAGGTTAAAAGTACTACAGGTTAGGAAGATCAAAAGTTTGGCACAGGGACAATTTCTGCCGTTTGATGCGCTGATATTGGCAAGACGTTAAACTGACCAATCACAGAGCTTTCGTGAATATAAAGTTACATGAAGTTGATCACTTAAAAGCCGAAATTGGTTTGTGTGTCACTTTAAAATTAAATTAAATGACTTCTCTCCAAGCCAAGTTACATTTAATTTCACTATGGTTTCGTATTTTATTAGACCCGTTAGCAATAACATAGCAAGCAAAATTGTTTGCTGTCGCAAACTATCCCATAACAAAACCCATTTTCTTTCCAACCTGCAGTAGAATTAACCTTAGTAACAGCAACTTATAAGACCTTTGAATGTTTGCTGCAACGTGACTTCATAATATGATTACATGGGTTTATGGACATGGATTTGTTGACAAAACATGTATAGCGATGATCACTCAAGCCACAATATAACACGACAGTTGAATGCATAAAAAGGACTGACAATCTTGATGCAGAAGAATAAACAGGAGACTTTTTTTTATCTTAAATCAAGTCACCTCAAATTGAAAATTCAGTCAAACTGCAACAAAACAGACAGACATAAGCATTGTCTGTTTTGTTGCAGCTTGACTGAATTTATAATCAGGAATCTCTTCATTTTTAAAATATAAAAGAACACTCTCCTGTTAATAATCTTCTGCATCAAATTCATAAGTATTTTTAAAACGTTCAACTGTTATGTGGTTTTGCGTATTGCATGATTATTGTTTAAAGGTTTTGACAACAAATCATAACCAGAGACCCAGAAATGTCGCTGGTTCAACGACCAGCCGGCTAGGCTCCACAGTCCTGTGTACATTCTGTCTTCAGCGTTGTTTAATGACTGCTGCTCCAGTGAGTGCTACTTGTACGTCTGAGAAAGTAGCACAGGAGTCGGTGAGTGTTTTCATGCAGGTCTGACATTGGTTCACAGTCCTTATGGAAGAGTGTCATTAACTACATTTCAATCTATAAAGTATTTAACGTGTACATGAGTTTGAAATCAAAGGACTTCTCAAATGAAATCGCGAAATTTTTGGGTTTTTAATTATAATCATTAGATATGGTGAAATTTCGCGAATTGAAGGACCTGCGTGTTAGAATCAAATATCCTATGCATGTCTATTCGTTCATTGTCTGCTGTTCCACTGAGTAGCCGCTAGTGCACAAATAGTCGAGACTTGAGTATGTATAGGATACTTGATTCTAATATGCAGGCCGTTAAATTCGCGAAATTTCACCATCTCTACTAATCATAAGTAATGGCGTATGTTGATAAACCCGTACATTCGTATAATAACCACGCATGCGATTTCATGATTATAAATGTACACAATTGCAGAACAACGTAGTGAGAGCGAGACAAGAGTAAAGGTACGGACATCAAGCTGAGAGTTGCCATTGTGATTTCGGCTTTCCGTGATTTACTGAAATTACTCCAGGCGAACGCTCGGATGGTTCTCTCACAACCTGCAGGATGTGACAGATTCCTCCTTCATTTCCGCTCAGCCTAAGTCACTGATTTCGTCTCTAACGACCTCGGTGCCAACGATTCATTAATATATCGGTTTTACGTATACTTCGGTTCACATATTTTCCGTACATTTTGACCGTTGTGAGGGTAAGTACTGCTTGTATGTTGTACATGTTTGACGCAATGTCAAGGAACCTGAGTGTCAATTTCACCATATTTACGGTAAGTTATGTCTTACATTGGGCCAGACATTACATAGCGTAAGCAATGAAGTGCTCTAAAAACTATCACAATCTACTGAAGTTACGTAAAACGGAGTTCAACGTGGGAACCAATGCAGGCATTACTTGTTGAGCACCGAGTCCCTACCAAATGACTCGCGACTCTTAACTGCATCCTCGACGAGGGTCCCCCGTCACATATAACCTTTCTCTACATTGCATCATCAAATCCGGACAATTGGCCCGCTGTTCCAACCACTTTGACCTGAATATTAAGCCATTCGGAGTGGTGGTTCGAACGCAGTAATGGAACCAAGAGCGAAGACAGCCTACATGAGCCGAGATCCTTGCCTCAGCACGCCATTACCTGACCGAATTAACCAGGTACTTCGAGAGTGTTATGTAATATTTACAGCCTGGTTTTTCGTTCTTGTAAGTTTGCTCCTGTATAGGCTAAATAAATCTTCATGTTTTTTCTTTATTCTGTGTGTTCAGGAGATTTTTCTCCCACCAAGGCGATCCGGGTTTGATTCCCGGTTGAGTCGGCCTCTGGATTTTCGCATGTAGGAATCGTGCCAGACGATGCCGCTGGTAGGCGGGTTTTTTTATTCGGGGATCTCCCATTTTCCCTGCCCCTTCATTCCGGCGCTGCTCCATATTCTCGTGTCACCCCACGCCAGCGCTAAAGACTTCGATGTTGAGTGCTGACCAGAATCTCTTCACTTAATTTCAGGAGGTTTTTGAAGAAAAATATATTTCTACCATAGTACTTTTTGCAGCTCAACTAGGGCACGTGCGTGAAATTTGATCAGCTCGTAGGAAGCGCCGTAATGTATAGACTACTAATATACTTTTGATCGTAGATATTCAAATTGTATTTTGGAACAAGCGAGTTGACCGAGAAGTTGCATCTGCTCTACTCGCTGCAGTTGCCAGGGTCGCCGCTAGAGCATGCGTGGAGCCTTATATTATGTATTGTGTTTCGTGCATGTTTACAGCTAAATGTGTGTTCTTAATTTTAATATTTATCTCGGTTGAAATTATAAGATTCAATTTATTCTGCTCATATTATAAAGCAGTAATACCTGATACTTTGTTCCACTTATAGAACTGATGCATATCGCATTGTTGAACGAGGTTACATTCCAGAAATCCGCCATATTTTGTACAGTTTCTAAACGAAAGCTACACGTTCACTGTGTATCTTCTGAGGATTACATAGCAAGAGTTTTCCTCGCGGTATCCGTATTCGGAAGCCATGAGTTTCGTTAACAGAGACGAATATTTATTCAGTTGGGCGGATAATTGAAGAGAAACGAATAATTGTACTGCAGAGAGAAGATATTTTGTTAGCAAGGTTTTGAGTATTGGTTAGAAAAATATGAAGTGAGTATGGAGCATGGTGGGATGCCAGGGCGGGAGAAACATTTACTCCCCGAGATCACACGCTGGTCGGGGTAACTACCATTAATCGGCGAAAATCGGAAGCGACCAACCATAAAATCGGACACGGATCACCGTGGTGGGAGGTAAATGGTTAGAACACTACACCAATGCAGTCATCTAATTGTATTGTATTGAGTGGAATATCTTTGTCATACCCAAACTAGGAAAAGTTTGGTTTGGAAGATAAACGACGAAATGCTGTAAGTGTATATATATTTAATTTATTCGGGAACCGAAATGTAATTGCAGTGGCTAACGTCAAGGATATAAAACAGTCTTCCTAATATGGGGCTTGGACTTGGAAATCAGAGCCTATCACAAAGTAGGCCAACACTATTGTGATCTTAGCTCGGATTTCAACAGGCCGGATATGGCAATAGTGTCATTGTAGAGACTCGTAGACCCTCCTTTGTCCCAGAAGGCGTGGCTTGAAGTGAGGCGCAGAAACGCGGATACACCAAGGCAGAAGAAACGGAAGTGTACCGGGGAAACCCACAGATTCAGAGCAACCTCCGGCATTTTTCAGAGGTTCGGAAAACCCGCGGGCTCGGACTACCGAAATAACGAACACACGTTCATTTAAGAGCTTGTTTTCCCAATCAGCGAAATTTATGGAGTCGCCGCCGCTGTTTTTGTTGCAATGGGGTAGGTGTCAGGACATAAGTGGCTTCCATAGATAGGATGCGTTTGTGTGTGTGAGGCAGGAGCGGTAAGGTTGCCACTAACCGACGTAGGCCTATGTAACGCATTATCGCCTCTCCCGCAAGCCACTCAGATGGCGTGCAGTGCTTTACTACTGTCCTATTTACTATAGGTCTTTAAGCTGTGACCACGTTATTTTATTTATGAGTAGTTAAAAGTCTACTGCTTGTTTATATAGCTATGCTTTTTGAATCTGATTGTTAATTTTCCAGATACGGCAGTCGGGAAAAGCCAGTTTGGCCATTTTGAGGGGCCAGAAAATAATGGTTTTAATAAACGTGCCGAATTTTTAAAACTATAGTGACATAATTTGAAGTGTGTGTTCTTTTCGTAGATATACAGTATTATGAGCGTTAAATAGTTTAGTGAAAACGAGATGAATTGTGGTAAATCGCTGCAACGAATTTGAAGAGCAGGTAGGAGGCCGTCTGCTCAGGCTGCTTGAGAGGTGTGCAGAGCTTCGGCCGTTGCCAGAGTAGTCGAAAACTGTTCACCGAATATGAGCTATGTCTGCTTAGGAACAGTATTTAAAGACCGTTACAAATGTGTATACCCATTTCAAGTTCAACAATATTAATTAAAACATATTTTCTAGCGGCCGGAAATGTCGAAAATGTGAGTTTTTGCTGTCATTTTAGGTAGGCAAATCTCGCCGCAGAATATTTTAAAATATATAGGCGTGTACATTACATCCTCATATTTAATTTTTTATATATATATATATATATATATATATATATATATATATATATATATAAAGAAAGTCGTGTTAGTTACACTATTTATAACTCAAGAACGGCTGAACTGATTTGGCTGAAAATTGGTGGGGAGGTAGCTTAGAACTAGGAGAAGGACATAGGATACTTTTTATCCCGTTCGACCGCGTTCCCGTGTGACGTCAAAGAGAATACAAGTCACTATAATATGTGGAATAAAAAAAACGCATATGACATGGAATAACAAAACGCAAATGACAGCTACACATAATTTTGTCTATTTATAAGTATGTTTGAAAATTTGATAATTATAAATTTTGTCAGAAATCAATAATCAGTTATAATCATTAATTTGTATTCTCTTTGAATCATCAATGACAATGCCGCGACCAAGACGATCGAATCTTTCCCGACAAAGCATGTTCACGGGTAGGAAGACCATCTGCGTTGTTTGTTCTTGCGCCTGATAATAAAACAAATGAAGAGTACAACCTATGCACCAAAATACATGAAAAATAAAGAATCATTAAAATACTTGATCCAAAATCTGCTTACTTATTGCCTCTAAGGCAGAACAGAGTTCGCAGGGCCAGCTAGTACGTCATAAATTACAGGGTCACCACTGGAAGTCTCATAGAAGCGAGTTGTCGGCGAGAAGACAAGCACACCAGTTCAGTGACTTGTGTTGAACTAAATACATAAATATTGAATAATTTCTACTTACTTGATTAACAATAACTTGAATAAAAATCTTAAGCCTTGTACTTGTTTTTTATTCATTACTTCATAGAGAACTACACTGCAGCAAACAAAAAATATGAGCCTTCTTTTGATTAACTTTAAAATATCATTTCTCTCTGGACTATCGATTTCAACACTTTCCTTTGATAATTTAAAGTTAACATTTTAGAAATGTTTTACTCAAGTCCCATTTCATTACACAGCATCTTCAGCTGAGTTCGGGGTAATGGTTTCGTCATGATATCTGCAACTTGACGTTCTGTGGGAATTTGAAGGGTTCGAAGCTTTCCTTCTGACACTTTTTCTCTGATGAAAAAATGTTTAGTTGCAATGTGTTTTGTTCTGCGATGAAATTCAGGATTCTGGGCTAGTCTTACTGCAGCAGAATTGTCCACCTGAAGAACAGGAACGTCTTTAATGTTCAGAATTTCTTCAAATAATTTAGTTAACCAAATTATTTCTTTAGTTGCTTCATTTGCAGCAACAATCTCTGCTTCCGTGGTTGATGTAGTTATCATTGCTTGTCTCTGACTTAACCATGAAATCACTCCACCAGCATGAGTGATTACTACTCCTGTAGTTGATCGACCAGTTTTTGTGCAGCCTCCAAAATCTGCATCACTGAAACATTCAAGTGTTCCTTTTCTTTCATCGCACTTATAAATTATTCCAAGTTCTAGAGATCCTGAAATGTAACGAAAAACTCTTTTGACTCTGGTTACGTCCTCTGCAGATGGGTTTTCAAGAGATCTTGATAAGAATCCCACGCTGTAGGCCAGATCTGGTCTTGTACAAAGCATTAAGTACATTAATGCACCAACTGCTTGCCGATAAGGAAAATTGTTCTCTTTAACGCAATCTTTCCTTAATTCTGAAGGTTCCGAATGTTTTAACATTGGTGTAGATATCGGCTTGCAGTCAGAAAAATTAAAGCGTTCAAGAATCCTCTTTGCATAAGCTTTCTGGCTTAACTTTATACAACCATCTTCTTGTTTTATTTCTATGCCCAAGAAATAGTCTGCCTTCTTCGAAGTGATTTTAAATTCAGAATTCAATTCCTTGAGAAAATCATCATGGTCTTCTGAATCAGTTGTTGCGACCAAACCATCGTCAACATACAACACTAATATGATCTTTTTACCATTTATTTCTCGAATGTACATGCATGGATCTGCTTCGCTTGCCTTGAAGCCTTGGTTTACTAGAAAACCTCCAAATCGTTTGTGCCAACATCTTGGAGCATGTTTTATTCCATATAAACTTTTCTTCAGTTTACAGACATCATCTGTACCATCATCATATCCTTGTGGCTGTTGTATAAATATTGCTTCTTCAAGCTCACCATTTAAGAATGCTGTTGAAACATCAAACTGAGTGAGATACATGTTTTCGTTTGCAGCAATACTCAACATTGAACGAATTGTTTCCATTCTCGCAACTGGACTGAATGTCTGAGTGTAATCAATTCCTTGACGTTGACTAAACCCCTTGACAACCAATCTTGCTTTATATTTGTCAACACTGCCATCAGGATTTGTCTTCAATCGAAACACCCACTTACATGGAATTGCTTTAACCCCTACTGGTAAGGCCACTTTTCTCCACGTGTTATTTGCTTGTAGAGATTCCATCTCTTTGTCCATAGCTCTTCTCCATTCCACACTCTGTTTGCTGTATAAAGCTTCCTCAAATGTTTCAGGAACTTTAATATCACTGAGAAACTCCTCTGTAGCCATGACAAAATCTTCTAAATGCTTAGGTTTCCTTAATGTTAGGCGTTTTCTGAGTTGTCTTTCCTCTTGTGTTTGATAATCTGCATTCTCTGTCTCTACTCGAGTCTCACTCTCTTCATAGCTATCTTCTGTGTGTTGTTTACCTGATATCTCTAGTTCAGATTCTTCTTCGTCCTTTATCGACTCAAAATTTCGAAGTGGTAAACCCACTTTTTCATCACATTCCATGAGCTTTTCGTGAAATATCACATCTCGTGACAATATTACTTTATTATTTTCAGGTAAGTATATTCTATATCTTTCGTCACCATCGTATCCTACAAGGTATCCTTTAATAGCTTTCTCATCCATTTTTCTTCGCTTTTGTGCTGGAATATGAACATAGGCTAGCAGGCAGACCCAATTATTCGCAGATGTTTGATTCTAGGTTTCTTACCAATTCAAAGCTCAAATGGACTGACACCTTCTTCAGATGATTTCCCTGTTCTGTTTAAAATATAGACTGCAGAACTGACCAGTTCAGCCGATATAGCCTTCGGAAAGTTCACATCAGGATTTGAGTACTTGAAGGTCCTTGCCATCTCAACTATAGTTCGATTTTCACGCTCAGCACAGGCATTCTGTTCTGGTGTGAAAGGTGCTGTTAGTCTTTGCGTGATTCCGTATTGATGAAGAGTACTTCTGATATCTTCATTGTCGAATTCTCCACCGTTGTCACTCAAAAACTCCTTAATCATGTGTCCCTGGTTTCTTGCGTGTTCAATCATGTGTTTTAATACATTTTTGACTTCTGATTTTTCTTTTATAATGTACAAATAGCGAAACTTGGTGTAACTATCTTTAAACACGACAAAGTATCGCTTCTTAG
>PNEQ01098584.1:0-14480 GCA_003012365.1 Medauroidea extradentata
TGTTTTTTTTGTAAGGCAACAACACTGGCATGCACTCGGCCTAGCATCTGTCTTACATATTTTTTACCACCCTTTTTGTGTTTGGGGAGCTCTGCGATTCCTTGCAGAACCCGATCCACCTTCCTGTCTGCGCTTGCGTCCTCCTGGCATTTGGTATTTTCTTTGGCCAATGTTAACGGAGGATGCAGGTGGGGTAACAGTACAAGAATTTCTAAATAAACAGTCTTCTTATATTTATAGTAATTTTCACAAGAGAATTTGCTCTGAGCAACTATTGTATTTTGATGAGCACAGCAGAGGCAGAATTTTTTTGTACGCCTAATAACAATTTGTATGGATTAAAGCAGGCAGAGCAGCAAGAGAATGGAGAATGGTTTGATCACGTCACATAATCAATTTGTTGTGCAAAT
Source organism: Medauroidea extradentata (assembly GCA_003012365.1). NCBI lineage: Eukaryota > Metazoa > Arthropoda > Insecta > Phasmatodea > Phasmatidae > Medauroidea > Medauroidea extradentata. The sequence continues at coordinate 411 of PNEQ01098584.1, forward strand.
TAGGTTTCAAACAATGTATCAGCGACTATGGCGGTGTTCAATTTGTTTGATTTGTGTTGTTTCAAAGTCCACTATTGAGGCAGATTAATTTTCTATGGAAGAAGTTACTAAAGAGGTGGCATAGCTAAGAAATATCTTGAGTGAACTGGGGCAAACTAAGTTTATCGGTACACCATGCATTGTAAGACAAGATAACTAAGAAACAACCAGCTAGGTACCAAATTCTGCTATGTCTGAAAAGGCCAATTATATTGATTAGGAATTTCATTTTGTACGAGAAAGTGTAAGAGAAAATATCATCAAGCTTCAGTACAAATGTGTTTGATGGGCAACTGATTCGGCTAGCACAAACTCTTCTGCACTAAAAATTTCCGTCATCGACTATGTTTAGGGAAGAGAAAATTCAGAGTTCAATTATCTGCATTCTAAAATTCACTGTTCTATGCATTCAAGTCCAATCTATTCATTAATTGTCTTCTGTTTCAGTTAGTAGCTCAGCTAACAGACAAATAGATGGCGTTTAGTATACATAGGTCAGTGTATTCTAGCATGCAGGTCATTGAACACACAAAATATTCCTTTCCCTGCTTATGATTGCAATAGAAATACCTCACGTGATGTACGAATGGACTGGTCCTCCAAACAGTCGCCTAGAATTGCATGTGACTCAATAATTCTGTACTGTGCATGCGCAATAGATAGCGATGCATGGCTGCATGGCTAGCATAGCGTTGAATGTCACTTTAGGAATCAAACCTTTACAGTAACAATTTCTCCACTATCCCCCTTCCGTAACCTGATACAATAATTATGTACAAAGCAGTATTTATTGCCACCTTTTTTGCTTGCAGAAATGATAGTGTACCGATTTCGTGTTTTATGTGATTAATGACTGATTACGTCTCCTCCCGAACGCCCCTCAATAACACGGACAAATCGTAAATTGGACAGATTCTTCCCCCTTTTAGTCAGAGTTGTCACGGGTTCACTGTACTGTAAACCCTAGTTTTATCGGACCTCCATTCAGCAAACTTCGTATTTAACAGACAAAATCTGGCTATACAAAATTATTCCACCGTCGGGTCTACTTGTCACATGCAGTACGAGACAAGACCAACCTGGCTATTGTGCTTTGGAGAGTGACATCAGGCGTGCGCACAGACAGCTGCGTAAGGCAAGCAGAGCTAATCATTCATAGGTGTTTGACGTGTCCGGACAAGAACAACTGTCGCGCTCGGCCGTGTCTGTCTACTTGAATTTTTTACGCAGTTGCTGTATGTGCGCGTTAAAGACTGTGCGTTTTTTTTTTTAATGAAGGTCTCCCTTGTTTTTCATGGAGCTAGGGGATATTTTTTTTTATTTCTGCCCTTGTGCTTGGGCAGTGTCTTTTCTCTGGGTCTGGGCTTCATATCACTTCTATTGTATTTTGATTGGTGGTCGTCTTCAGCGGTTTTTCTGATTGGATATACATGGAGTAAGCCATGTCGCCGGCAGACAGTATTTTCCTGGTCTTCGCCTACTAACAATTTGGGGAAACCCGAGTAAAGAGTGTACCAGGATATTCGTTTGCCAGTGTAAGGGCGCTTCGGAAAACTCGCATGAATGTCATTTGGACACTTCGAGGCGTGAAGGTGGAACTAATTGGGTGATATTTGCGATGGGATCCCGGTATCGTTCCCAATGATTGGAAGAGTGTTCGATGAGAGGTGTAATTGCACCGCAAACACGAGTTGAGAGCGTGTCATTTAAGGGTCAAAGGGGAAAGACTGTAATTTGGGTTGCAGTGCACATATTTAAAAGAGTTGAATATTTGTAAACACTTGGATGAACTGATACAGATATGTGTAATTGCCGTAATTTATCTTGTATTACCGTGTTTTGTGAATTTGTGTAGGTATTGTATTGCGGAATTTACGTTTTGTGAAGTTGAATTGGTAATTCACACGTTTTTTTAAACTAGAGATGTGTTTCCTTTCCTTGCTCGAGAATGCTCAATTGCTAACTAACCTGCTATAAGCATTTGTTGGTAGACTTTGACTTGATAAAGACTTGTCACACTTTTGGAATTGATTTACTGAGCCTTTAGGAAGGATTTTTGAGGAGTTGGATAGTAACGGCCGCTGGCCTTTGGGAGTCGTTGTTGCCAAAACGGCACAAAATTAAGAAAAAAATAAATTGAACTAATAGAAAAGTTACGAGGCCGGTGTTTTGGTAGCAAAGTTGTGTGCTGATTATGGTGTAAGAAACAACTGCATCTTCGTGCAACGAGGCAGTGTATGTTCAACAACGCTTGTGGTGTAAATGTGAGTGGTGTAGAGATAAAATCTGCTGCGTACAAACTAGCGCAACACATGCCATTCTCACGCTCTGCATTTCCATCCCTTGACCTCCAGAAATTCTCATGGACGGCGGCTAGATTATTATCTCACAGACACGGTATACGAAACCGTACTGCGTCAGGATGCAAACAGCTGTAGTTTAGCTGGAAATTTTTTATTTGTGTTATACGTATATTTAGTAAATGAACACTTTACTGCGAAATACAAAACAGTAGTTCAAGTTCACGTGTCACCACACAAGAAAACATGAAACCAAGCTGACAGCAAACCTCCTATCCCTCTCCTTCTACTCTTCTCCTGTCCTCCACCCTTGGTTATCTCAATGAGCGGACAAAGGTGCTTTCTACTTTTGCTAGTCATCACAAACCTTCCCCCTCACCAATTTCCACAGCATTGAGGACAACAAACACGCTGCGTTTCCACGCTTATCACACTGATATATGGATATATATATATATAGGCTTGTTGTCTATTTCCGTGTGCAGATTTTGGTACTTCCCCATTTACCGGACACTCTGGTCTACCGAACCGCACCTCCCCCCAATTAGTCCGGTAAAACGAGGGTTTACTGTACTTAGTATTCCCACAGCTCTCTTTGAACCCACAGTGCATGAAGTGAGTTCATATTTTCACCTCCAGTCCATAGTCAAAATGACCTGCTTTGTCCTACTCTCTTCTACTACCAGTCCTACGAAAGGCCTTGGCCATGAAAACCCTTGTATACAGCTGTCTAGTACTCATGGCCAAATCACTTCACCTTCCTCATATGTTGCTCAGATTATCAGCCAGTTTACCATAACCAGAAAGCTATCCACACTATTAACCTACTATTAAAACACACTGTAAAGGTTGAGCTTACAAACATTATATTTACATCATCAATCTCCCTCTCTTTACAATTTCAAGTGAATATTCTCACTTTCTCTTTCCAAGTAGGCCTACATTTTAACCTATTCATGCATGTTGGAGACACTTCTACTCAGTGTAATGGGCACCAAGAGTTACATTTCATCTACCTAATGCAAAGAGTGATAGATGAACATATTTTCTGTTACCATGAAAAAACTTTAATCATTCAACAGTTTATAGGCAGGTCTTGCTCACTCTAAGATGAATCAATAAGTTACATGAATGCTGAAATAGGAAAATTAACTTAATTTGCATTTAAACCATTATTTATTCAAGTTGTTTATCTTATAAAAAAAACTACACACTACCACCCATTCTTTCACAGACATGGCAATCCCTGAACTAAAGTCTACAAAAATCAGTTTGCGTTGCTTATAGCACCTTTTAACATAATACACAATTATAAGGGCAAGGTGCCTCACTCCTGATGCCCTAACGACCTCCTACACCAGCAGAAAGAATTTAGTAGACATATGTTATGTCCAAAAAATAAGAAAAAATTTTGTACCTGGGTGCTACTAACGCAGGCAAAATATGTTCGCTGTGATAGTTGTGGATGTAACCAAGGTCAAAATTGAACTTGTGCAGAGCACACATGAAAAGCACAGTATATAACATTTTTTAGTCTGCCCTTATGTTTTGATAAGCCGGCAAAATTGTACTTACCACGCCACCCAAACAGGACACTTGAGTGATTAGGTGATGGCAAAACCACAAAGCTTATCTCTTAAAATCGTCACTCTTTAACTCTTAAAATTCACTATGAACCTTTATACCAAGAGAATAAACTACTGCACATAGTTACAACCTAGACTATCTATCAGAAACCTCCCAGTAAAACTATCTCCAACAAATTAATATAAACAGCAACCTTAAAAGCCAAACATATCCAAACTGATATTCTTTATTTATTTATCAACCATTCTGAAAATAAATGTGTGAAAAGTTAAAGAAACAAATCACCACAATGTCTTTTTATGCTTCCAGGCAGTAGGCCTACACTACAGTCAATGCAAGTATGTTACTCCAAAACATAAATTCAGTGAATATTGAAATAACACAACCTAACCAAAGACATTCTCAAAATGCAACCTTATTCAAAGAAACACAAAGTACCTACAATGTCAAAATGATCTTAACTACTGCAGTTATTTACACAAGACACTGTCAACAGATTTTTTTTTTAAAATAATACATTTCCATTTTAACTTTCACTTGCTGGCTATGGCATACACCTGAATATCTACTCGACATTGCTGTTCTGATTTCATAATCGTGAGACTTAGGTTACAAAATTCTCAACCTAATTAAGTTTACACTACCTACGCTACACCAAGGTTAATAATAATAAATAAAACATTTTACTACAAGAAACATGTAAATAAACTCTGTTTCACATACACTCTTTACTTTATCTTTCATTACACTACTTTGAGCTCTTATTCTTACTTGTATCAGCTTCAAGAAACTCAATATATTTTACACTTTCAAGGTTAAAAAAAAAATTATATTTTCTTATTTCTTACAACTTTTAACATATAAACATCACAATTTACACTTTGTCATCGTACCAGGCCACAGGCCAGGTGGAGTTGCGCCTGATCGCGGCAGGTGTTCGCAGAGTGTCAGTAACGGATGTGCGCTGTTTGGTAATGGCAGATGTGCGGTACTTGAGTGTGTGTGGCGGATCAGTGACGGCGGCAGGGCATGTGCGAACTTAACACCGACGTGCGACACCTGCCATTCCAGCCGCCGCACGGCCATCTGCAAGTGCAGGACACATGGCTTCGCCGCCCCCTCCCTTTACCAGCACATGAAGAAGGAGTCTGGAAGCAGCGGCCGTGACGGACAGAACAAGAGAGACGTGGTGCGCTTCGGGACTCTGATTCGTCCAGCGAGAAAAGTAACGTGCGTGTGTAACTATCCGGCCCAGTGTTCTACTTTGTATTGCCATTTTGAGCTGGCTCGCTTAAGGCCCTAGGATATGGGGGTGTGGACAGCCCCATAAGTGTCCATGTAAGGTGTAGTTTACTCCAGGTCCTCCCTGCTTTCCCCGATACGCAGCTGTTTCGACTCACCAGGTGAGAGAGGGGCACGCCGGCACGAACAGACCATGACCCATCGAGCCTCGTGTTCGCGGCTACACGCTTAACTGGGTGGCGCCCAGAGCATTCCGACGCAGCTCAGTTCCTACCTCACTCTCACCGGACACGACGTCATGGCGCACAATACTTTGGCGTGAATATCGCAGTGTAAATTGACGGATTTATAGCATACTTGTTTCTCAGATCTCACCTGAGAGAATATCAAGTGAAATGTGATCGTGGCGTGAGATTCACACTAAAATATTAGTCATCCTTCGATACCATAGTAATAATAGTCTAAATAATCGCTAACACATTCAAGTAAAATTTTACTCTGAAAGCCATTTTTGTGTAGCCTCTTACAAGAATCTACCAAAAACTTGTGCTGGGCCCGCACTTCCTTTCACGCATTTGGTGAAGATTCTACAATTGTACAGTTTACCAGGACTTAGCAGATCGTCAACTACAATATTGTGAATATTGACAGTGGTATTGTACCGACTGCGTCGGTGAACGACGTAATTTGACGACGTTAGAAACAGTTCAGACATTGCAAGTTATTAGCAATTAACATATATAATACTCAGCAGTTATATTTCAAACGTTTCCACATATCCAGACTTTCATTACATACCTAATATTCCATTTGTTGTTTTGGAATATTTTACGTTGCCGTTTGTAAACATGACATTCTTCGCCATAGATGTGATACAGACTAAACAGAGACACAGGTACAGGCAGTGCAGCTAGTCTCGTGCTACACTAGCGCTATCGAGCGACAATGGCGGAACCTCAAGAAATATTCCCAAGAGCTGTATTAATATAATTTTCCTGTAATATTGTGAATTTCTGAAAGGAATTGTTTATATAATTAATATTGTTCTAAGCGAGACGTGTAAAGTTTGTATTGTGTTTTCGTTATGTAATTCCAGGTTTCGTAGTAATAATTGATATATTGTAATTAATTCTTCATAGTTACAAAGCTGACTTAACTTTTATGTATTTCGTTAAAAATGTGTTCATATTTTATGATGGTGACCATGTCACAGTTTTGCATAGTGACATATTTGGGGAAATATTTTTCCGAATTTCATTAATTTTGGCATGCATATTCTAGTTAATTAGTTAACTGGACTTTTGTGTATTCTGTTTATCCTTTGGTAGTATTATTTTTATGATAGAAAGACATTTCAGATTTTCTTCACTTTAATCATACTGGGTACGAGTATATTGCTTAGTAAACAGACTTTTTTTTTACATTTCGTTTATCATTCTGTAACACTATAGGTTTTTCATGTTCTGTGAGGATATGATATTTATGATTTTTTTTTATATTACTGTTTCCTATCATTTATTTAATTTTCATATACAGGGTGGGGTTGAATTCGATCGTAAAACCACGGGAGGCGATTCCTCAGTAAATTCTAGCATAAAATGTGCAGAAAACTTTAAGTTTAAAATTAATACTTACGATGAAAAAAGCCCTTGAAGTTTGAATTTTGAAACAATATTTTCACAAAATATGTGGAAATAAATAACCTGGAAGGACAATACTCTGAACATGGCTTTAAGTTGTTAGGCTCTTCTAATTCATAGCAAATTCTGGTAAAGACCTTCTATCCTTGTGAAAATACCAGGGGTGGTCACCCTCTACTTGCGTACAAGTTTTGTGGCATCAGGAAATTTGAATATTTGATGACAGTTTATTGAGCTGTGTAACTTATGTAACAAAAATGATCCTCTTGTTGCAACTGTCTAGGACCTATCGTTTTCGTTAAAAATACAGTAAGTATTAGGTGTACCGTTATCGAGCCTAGAACATAGGCAATACTGCATATGTGTGTGTTCCGTTATCCTCAGCGTACAGTCGACGGTTGACATTCACTGTAAACAACAAGTACCATAGGCTATGTTAACTCAGCTCACCATACCAAGCCCTTTCAATGCATTTTGAATAAAAACGATAGGTCCTAGACAGTTGCAACAAGAGGATCATTTTTGTTACATAAGTCACATAACTCAATAAACCTTCATCAAATGTTCTACTTTCCTGATGCTACAAAACTTGTACGTAAGTAGAGTTGTACGTAAGTAGAGGGTAACCCCCCTGTTATTTTCACAAGGATGGAAGGTCTTTACTAGAATTTTCTATTGATTAGAAGAGCTAAACAATATAAATCTATGTTCAGAGTATTGTTCTTCTAAGTAATTAATGTTCACATATTTTGTGAAAATAACGTTTCAAAATTCAAACTTCAAAGGCTTATTTCACCGCTAACATTTATTTTAGACACATAGTGTTCTGCACATTTTGTACAATTATTTACTGAAGAATCACCTCCCGCGGTTTGTCGGTCGAATTCAGCCCCACCCTGTATACGCGCAGGTGTTAATTTGAATGATATCTGTAGTAAATATTCAACTTAAGGAACAAATTAAATGAATTATTTTAGGTTTTTATGCATGTGGGTATGTGTTGTGTTGCTTTGGGAACTCAAGGAAAAAGCAGATTCTTTTAGGCAGGTGTACACAAGGGTTTAGATTTATCCAGTTATGGCTAGTTGGCCGGGTAGCAACAAGCCGAGTTTTCCTTGTTTGTGAGTATTGCGCAACTTGGCTTACTGGGCGCCCAATCACAAAAAGGCATGGGTTTCACTTAGTCTCTAGTGTGTGGTGTGTGAATTGAGTAGCCAATAGGAGCACAACACTTGAAGGTCAGGCTAGAGGGACGCTAGCTCAACACGCTTGGATTTGTAAGAGTTGTTCCCTGGTACTCAGAACGTCCAGAAGAAGCTAGGGTGTAATCCCGGTCCGCGTAGTCTTCTGAAAGGATAATATGAAGAAGAAAGGCAGTAGCCCGATATGTTAACGGGAGTGGCAAATTTTACATGCACAGATAGTGCCTGTGGCCGTTTTTTCTTTGCAACCTATTTAGGACATTTCAGAACTTTACAAAATTTTTTCTTTCTCCCGTGTGTGTGGTCATTAGGGCGTCTGGGTCTGGTTTTCACCACCCAGTATTCTTCTTTTGTTAATTGAGATGTGGGAACTTTTTAATCTTTGTGTGGACATTGTCAGTGCTAAATTAATTTTCTTCAGTTTTCTTCAAGATGTATTTTTGACTTGTTCTTTAATTAGCAAGTTCCTGAGTGCCCATAGCAAGTGATTTCATGTATTGCAATGCCGTGAAGGATTTATAAAGCTATGTTTGAACTTACTTTCGAGAATAAATCAAGAATGCAAGTCAATATTGTTTTCGCATTTCAGTCTAGTTTTTTGTTAAAACGGAAGTCGAAAGTTTTTATACACATCAATTAACCGTACCAAAACAGAAATTTAGAGCTTTACAATTTAGATTGTCGAAAGAAAAATGTCAAAAGGTGAGTAAGGCTGTGATGTAACATGAAGAAGCAGACTTAGTTTGCTGTTGTGGGGCCAATTGAGACGTCGCCCCCTTTCCAAGGGTTAATCTTATATTTTTTCTCGTATGTTTGGCGAGTGCAACATCTGGCGTACAACTGCCTGGTGTGCTACAATATGTCTTAATCAATATTATTATTCAACATTCCTAGACGTATGTAACGATTTTATCCTTCAGGGTTTTTGCACCCACTTTGAGGAAAGTAGACTTACAGTTATGCAGGTAACTTCTTGATTGATTTGAAATTATTTATAAACTCCCGAGGCATTTTTGCCAATTGTGCTCAGTGTTGTGTACATACCAATCATTGCTGTTTAAGCCACTCATGGTATTTTTACAGTGATATGAAAATATATTTTTAAAAGCAAGATAATGTTCACATCAAAGAATTCCTACATTGTTTTGTTACAAATATATCATAATTTGTACATAATTTTTTGGTAGCAATAACCCTCACAGTTTTTCCAATTTTTGCACCCAAAGTATCACAAATTTTGCTATTAAAATAAACGAAAATCAAGCAAAATAAAGTTTGAAATATTTAGCCTATCTATAACTGTGCATCATATGTGTGCTCGTAGTCTTAAATTATTTCAAAGCATTCCATTAACAAACTGTCGAGTTTTTTGCACCAATGGGAAAAAAAACTACCTATCATGGCCTTAAATCTCTGAGGTATTGATTCTGTTCAGTTCATTGTACATGAAATTTTTGGTTCAATTTTATAAAATTTACAGAATTTTTTAAGAAAATGTATACACTAAACCTTGTACTCACTTAGCACGAGTAATTTGTTCCTCGGAACATTAGTTAATGCACATCTGTGTTATGCAAATCCATATTAAGTAAGTTCAAAATTCCCATTAGAATAGTGTAATTGTGTAAGGGCCTGCTCATTTTATGCAAGGTATATGTTGTGCTTTTTCAGTACATATTCATAATAAATCTGCCCATGCTGTGCGAATCCATGCTAATTGAATTGAATATGTGCTATGCGAGTCCCAGGTGTATTATAAAGATCAATAAATGTTTGAACATATGAAGTATAATTATTTTTTATTAGTTTTAAGCATAAGTTTTCTTACCTTTAAGCAGAACTGAAGAGACTGGCTGAGTGTCTGGCATGGGAGATTCTGTGCCAGATAAAGGAACCTTGCCACCAGCAGAAGACAACATTTGGTTCACTGGGGTTATTAATTTCTCATTTGGAAGTGCAAATCTTTGCTGCTCTGGAGTTTTGAAACTATTTCTGCAAGACACTGGACCAGGACTACACATAGCACTTTTTGGTAGTGATATTTTTGGTAAACTTGGACTTGGTGAAAAGTCTCGAAAATGCACAGACTTTGGAGTTTTGGGTGTGGCTGGAATATTTTTATTGGATGTATGTACTTTCGCTGACAAGGGAGAAGTATTTCCATAGAACTTATGAGTTGGTGTCACTTTGCTGTCTTCTACTAGCATCTTGTGCTGTGATACAGGTGTGACTCTGTTTAAACTGGTTATCCCATCCATGGCAGGAGAACTTAACAATGAAGACGCTGCTTTTTGAGCAGATCTCGATAATGTTGCTCTCGCTACCTCCAATAGTTTCTTGAAGAGTTCCTTTCCCTGTGTCCTATCACTACTAATTATCTCCAATTTTTTTCTGGTCTTTGGAGTAACATTCTCCAGTAAATTATTATCTTGGTTCATCACTTCTAAACGTCCTGGAGATGGGGATTTGAAAGAGCGAGTTCCAGACGTACTCTGTTCTACCAGATTGGCTTTCTTATGATCAACACCAGTTTTATGACTAACATGGAGACCTTTAGCTGCCAAAAGAGACATGTGAACATCTGGGGACTCTTCAATCAGCTGAGGACTCCCAAAACTTCCTCTCGTAGCATTATGAGATGCTGATGAAACTCTACTTTTGTTTACTGCAGTCAAGTCATCTGGTTTGCAGTTTTGTTTGTTGTTGTTTAGAGACCTATCAGAATACTGACACCTGGATTTATTTTTTTGATTGCTACCCACAAATTTGACATTTTTAGAAATGTCACACTCAAAACTGTTCAAAGAGGCAGTAGAGTCACTGCTTGGACTATCTGAGTTAATAAGAGTTGTTGTGTTATGCTGATTTCCAAAGTTGTCACATTTCTTAGCTATGTCAGAAGGGTCACTTTTATTTGTTATAAATTCACCTTTGCTCTTTGATCTGTTCAGAAGTTTACAATCTGTATTTAAGTTTGAGTTATCACATATATCACTAACATCTACAGACTGCTCAAGTTCTGAAATGACTCTAGAATTATTTATGCTATCACCAACTTCACACAGAAGAGACTCACTCAGAGCATCATCTTCCTGTTTTTCTCTCAGTCTTCTGCTATTGCGTCTACTACTAAAATGAGCACCACTTTCATTTTGAAAATGATCAGCAAGAGATCTACTTGCCTTGCTTTTCCTAGTTGGTTGTTTTGTAATACAGCTATTTTTACTTGAGTGTTCCTTTACGCTGATCTTGCGACGTAAAGCCATTATAGAAACCTGCAAGAAAAGAAATAACATTCAAACGAAACATCAGCAAAATTCAATAAAAGAGTTAACTTGTAAGAAAAAGTAAGACAGAAGTATGCACATTAAGCATTTTTTATCATCATCATAAACAAAAGAAAGACAAAATTAAGTGACAAAACATGATACATAAGTGAACATCATCATAAGAAAAATGTACCCTGCATGATTTTATATTTTTAGCCTACAGTACTTTCCTTTGGAAAGTAGACTTATTTAATCACCTTCCTGTCTGTGTGTTTTCAAGTGTGTATGTGCACGTGTGTGGTTTTGTCAAGTGTGTTGTAATTGAGTAAAGTAGTTATGTTGGTTAACCTACTTGAGTAATGTAATTGTGTGTAGCAGTAGTTGCAAAGGCAGGAACAACTGTAAAGTTTTGTCATTGTCAATAGGAAAGTAACATGCCATGAGTACAAGTGAATAAAGTAAGTTTGATATAGCCACAGTGAATAATCCTTACCGTAGCAAACTTACAAGTTGATCATGGCACAGTCAGCAGGATTTTCTTCGCTATTTTACTCTGATAAACAGTGACGTTGCTGCATTGGGAAGCATCCAGTGTAGTAATGGCCAGTAAAGTGGAGCGTGATAAATTAGAACAGTATTTGTGTTGAATTAGTGAGCATTATTTGTGTGTGTCAACTATAACAGCCACAACGGTGGAGAACAATACCTCGACAACCCTTACCTCCCACCTAAACTCAGCTTGGAGGGTAGTGTCCATGAAAATTGGATAAGGTTTAAGCGTCATTTTCTTGTGTATATTAGAACCCGCTGTAAAAATCCTGACATCACAGATAATACCAGTTAAGCTGAAAAGAAAAAAATTTCAAGAATGAAGGCAAGAAGCCTGTTGAACGTAGCAGGCGAATTTGCTATTGACCTGGCAGTCCCATTTGGTCTTCAAGACGATGAGATGGACGACGACAAACTCTTAAAGGCTTTTGACAGTTATGGTGCTCCAAAAGCAATGAAACATATGAGTGATATGTCTTCAACCAAAGCAGTCAAAGGGAAGGAAAAACTTTTGATCATTTTTTTAACAGAAGCAATAAAATTAATTAAAAGTTGTGGTTATGTGGACCATGAAGATAGCATCCTTAGAGATCGCATAGTTGTGGGCATCCGAGACTGTAAACTTCATGAAGGCCTCCTGCAAGTAGAGAAACTGAAGTTGGATCAAGCAATCGGATATTGTCGAGCAGCAGAAAGAAGTAAGCTGTACAGCAAAAGGTTGCAAGAAAAAGAAGAAACATCAGTAACTGTGGATTCAGCGAGTACCAGTAAGTGGAGACCTAACTCAAAATTCAACAGAAAAAGTAGTGACAGAGGTAATGATAGTCCCAGTGGTAGACAGCACGCAAACTCATTTCAGAAAATTAACAGGTTAATGTGTGTGGTAAGTGTGACCGAACACACAAGTATGGTATGTGCCCTGCTTATGGTAAAATATGCTGAAACTGTCACGGAAAAGGACACTTTTTCAAGATGTGCAAAGTAAAAAGTCATGTCAATGAGGTAACTGAAAATGCAAGTGATAGTGATGTGCATATTACTTTTACTGTGATCGCATTGAAGTGGACACGTATGAAAGTGTGTAAAGAATGGAATGGAAACAAAAGGTGAATGTCAATGGTCAGGAAGTAACATTCAAGATCGGAAATCAAACAGGCATGAATAGAACCAGTGCAACAATTGTAGCATACGGAGGAGCTAAACTAACTCCTGTAGGTACTGCAAGTTTTAACTGTAAAGTAGGAGAAAGGAAACACAACCTTGACTTTGTAGTACTTAAGACAAATTCGTGTCCTATCCTAGGAATTGAAGCTTGTTTAGAATTAGGACTGATTCAACTGTGTGTGTAAACCAAGAGCCAAGTGACTCTAGTGGTAAGGAAGTGTTTGTAAGTGCCCACAGTGATGTACTTCAAGGGTTGGGTAAATACCCAGGAAAGTGTACCATTGTCACAAAGCCTAGCTCTGAGCTGGCTAGGAGGCCTGCAATGTGAAAACCAAGAATAATCAACGCCAGGCTGAAGACTGTTATAGTTCCGTTACAGTCTCACAATGTTGTAAAAAAAAGTGTACCAGATAACACCAGAATGTTTTGTTAGTAATCTAGTGGTTGTTGAAAAAACCAAATGGGCAGCTACGACTATGTTTGGATCCTTCAGATGTGAACAAAGTAATAAAGCACAAACCATAACCCACTACAACATTAAGTGAGGTAAATTATAAACTTTGCAGGAAAAATTATTACACCGTATTTAATATCAAAGATTGTTTCTACCATTTTTAATTGGACAAACAGTCGAGCAACAAACACTGTTTCTCAACACCATATGGTGTTTATAGGTTCTTGGGCCTTCCATTTGATGTTTCAAATGCTCCAGAGAATTTTCAAGTGAAAAATTATCACACATTTGGTTAAGTCCCAGATGTTGTAGTTTACTTTAATGACATAGCAGCATTTGGAAACACATAAAAGGAACATGACAATGCCATGCATGGCAGTGTCCAGAGGGGGGGTTTGGGGGTTCAAACACCCCCCCCCCCATGTATGAAATTTTTTTCAAATAAACAGCGAAACTTAGCTACATTTTATTTAAATTGCGAAAGCAGTTTGCGTTTGTAGTACCGTAGTATAACCATTTTTAAAAATCTGTTGATTGTATTGAGAAGACACATAAATAAACCCTTTTTATTTCCTTTGTGTTTGCATTTCAAAACATACACATCTATTTATTTTAGAATAAACA
>PNEQ01098584.1:14580-31049 GCA_003012365.1 Medauroidea extradentata
CCCGTACACACACACACACACACACAGAAGGAAGATTATTTTTGATGGTTTCAAGTTTCAACTGGTATCCGTGTCAGTGCGGCTACTGATATAGGGGGAAAGCGGGAGAGCGGAAAGAGAGTTTATTTGATAACATGTGTCGTACTGTTACAGTTGTGTTGTGCACCAAGGCTCTTCGGCATTAATAATGAAGCGTTCTAACTTGACATATAAGCAACAATCATTTAGTGACTTTTTTAATAAAAAAAACCTAAAACTGAAACAATACATGAACAGTTGGAAAGTGCATCTACTACTCGCTTACCAACTACTGCATCTGCTGGAAAAGAGAAAACTTCGTCTGATTCACTCGCAGAAGAAAACAGTTACGTGAGTAGTAATTCTGCATCATGTGAAAATTATATTGGTATGTACGTAAATGTTAGCAGTGTAAATTATTTTTAAAAACAACAACTATTGAAGGCACCATGGGTACCACCCTCCGCGTATTTGTTTCCAACAAAAACAAAACGTAACTTAAAATGTCAACCATCATGGTTAAAGAAATTCTCATGGCTGTGTTATTCACAAAAGTTAGAGGGTGCTTTATGTAGAGTCTGCGTCTTATTTGCTGGTGAAGAAGGGGGTAATGGGGAACATCAAAGATTGGGTACTCTAGTGTGTAAAGAATACACTAACTGGAAGAATGCTCTTGAAGATTTCACAGCTCACTCCAATACAGCTTACCATAAAACGCAAACAGAGCAGGCTGAAAACTTCTTGAAGGTACTTGATAGTAAAATTCAGTGTGTTGCTGACCAGATAGATAGCGGGAAAGCCCGTCAAGCGGCAGAAAGCTGACTAAAATTATTGTCTATTGTTAAAACTATTATTTTCTGTGGTCGCCATGACATAGCTCTTCGTGGAACAGATGATTTCTGTAGGGTAATGGAAGAACCTACTTCAAATGACGGTAACTTCCAAGCGCTTTTGCGATTTAGAGTAGACGCAGGCAACCACGTGTTTCAAAAGCACCTTGAGTCAGGTGCAATGAATGCTCAGTACACAAGCCCCAATATTCAAAATGTGCTCATAAAAATTTGTGGATCTAAAATAACCTCTGAAATTGTGCATAAAGTTAAAGCTGCAGAGTGTTTTGCTGTAATGGCTGATGAAATAACAGACATTGCCAGAACAGTACAGTTGTCTTTGTGTGTGTGTTACATGGACAGGGAAAAGGCAAAATATGAGAAGACTTTTTGGAATTTGTGCCTGTTATTAACTTAACTGGGAAGGGATTAGCCAAAATTATTATTGTGTGTCTAAAAAATAATAATGTAAACTGTGATTTCTTGGATGGACAAGGTTACTATGGTGCAGCTACCATGAGTGGTGATTTACAAGGTGTTCAAGAATATGTTAAGAAAGATTATCCAATGGCACTTTATGTGCACTGCAGTGCCCACTCCCTAAACCTTGCTCTTGTTCATTCTTGTGCTCTACCATTTGTGCGCAACTGTTTAGGCACCATTCAGTAGGTAGGAAACTTTTTTCGGTCATCAGCTCAGCGAAGTAAGGTTTTAAAAAAATGCTGTTACTGAACAGATTCCATAATTTCGTCACTCAACACTAGTTACTTAATGTGAAACAGGTTGGGTGCACTAGTTGCTTAATGTGAAACAGGTTGGGTGTATAAACATGAAAGTGTGCTTCGTTTTAAAGAACTGTATCCAGCTGTAATAGTTGCACTGGAAGAATTGGAGGGTTCCATTAATCGAGACAGTGCTCAACAGGCTTGTCAATTGCTGAGTGCTATAAGGTGTTCAAAATTCATTGTACCACTTATTATCTTTGAAAAAGTATTTGGCTACACGCTGGCTTTGTGTAAGGAGCTGCAGACCGAAATTTTGGACTTGGCAACAGCATGTGACCACGTTCGTCATATTGTTGGTGTTTTTTAATCTATCCGCCTAGATTCTCAGAATCAGTTCAAGAATATGTTTGCCACAGCTATAAGTATGCTAAAAGAAAATGGTGTCACTGTCAAAAGCATGCATTTTCCAGTTCCACGATTTGCAGGGAGGCAAAAACATCATGCAAAAATACCAGTTGCCACTTGTGAGGAGTATTACACATTAAATACATTTCTGCCATTCATAGACCATGTTATAACTAAACTGAATTATTGATTTCAACAGCACAGGGGTCTAATCTCATCTCTACAGTACCTTATTCCAAGTAAAACTGTAACTGCCACAGCTGAAACTCTAAAAGAATGCACCGAATTCTACAGGAATATCATTCCTGAGCCAAGCACTTTTGAAGCAGAGTTTGCTGTTTAGAAATCTAAATGGGAAAAACAAGAAGCACAACCAGATTCTGCTATAAAAGAATTTACGAACTGCAACGCAGCTTTCTTTCCCAACATAAACAAACTTCTGCAAATAATGGCCACATTACCAGTTTCAACAGCGACACCAGAGAGAACATTTTCATCGCTAAGAAGGCTGAAAACCTACTTAAGTAACTCCACTGGTGAGACACGTCTCAATGGACTTGCTCTGATGTCTGGGCACTGCGACATTCCTATAGTTGCCGAGGATGTGGTGGATCAATTTTATAAGGAGTGTCGTTTTTTACTAGAAAATTTTTGCACTAAATAACTAATTATAAATGAGAGGGAAGTGAAAAAAATGATAGTGACATTTTTTCCATGTAAATAATACGACGAAAACATTATTTGTTTGAAAGATTATATAACTATCATATATAACAAGTATGTTGGCAAGTTGGCATCATGTAATGCTAAACAATCAATATAAGTGTAATTTTTTTAGAAAGTTAAAAAATGTTAGGCAATGTGATTGTCAACAATTTGTAAAATGTTTAATTAGCTAATGATGTATGAGAATGAGAGACAAGTGAAAAAAAAGTATCACATTTGTTCCATGTAAATAATATGATGACAAAAAATAACTTGTTTGTTTGATAACTGTTTAAAAAAGCAAGTAATGTTTAACAATCAAAATTAGCGTAACTTTTTTAAATTAAAGTAATTTATTGTTTATGTGGAAAACTAAATTATAATATTTAATTCACCTTGAAATAATAATGGACATTTATTCTTAAACACATAAAAGTTAGAAACATATGTATAGTACATGTAAAAAAATAGTAAAATCAAAACTCCCCCCCCCCCCCCCGAAATACTTTTCTGGGTACGGCTATAATGCCATGCAAGCAGTTGTTGAGTACAGACGCACCTGAATAATGTTAACTTCAACAAACACAAGCTTCAATACAGGCAACGTAGTGTCAGACATATAGGTCAGGTATTTTCAGCAGCAGGAAAACAAGTTGACCCAGACTGGGTTAGAGCAATGTCAGATGTAGAAGAGCCCAAATATAGAGTTATGGGAATGTTTAGTTATGTAAGAGTGTATGTACCAGACTTTGCCACTGTGACAGCACCTCTTCGAGATTTACAAAAATTGAATACTGAATAGAATTGAATAGATACAGATACACAGGCATTCCAGGTAATTAAAAAGTAAAATTGCAAGAGAAATGACTCTGACAAAATTTTAACCATCATTGCCTGTCACTATTCAGGCAGATGCATCAAATACAGGGCTAGGATGCTGCTAAATGCAGAATGACAAACCTATAGCTTTTGCATCTCTAAGCTTAACCAGTAGTGAAAGCAATTATGCCCAAATTGTGAAGGAGATGTTAGCAGTGGAACGGTCCCTGAAAAAATTCCGTAATATAGTGTATGGTTATCCATTCAAGGTGTACACTGATTACAAACCCCTTGTCCCACTTATGCAGAAACAAATACATACAACTGGATCATCTAGGCTCAAAAGATTGTGTCTAAAACTGTACATCTAAGATGTCCCTTTAATGTACAGACCTGGTAAAGAGATGCATGTAGCAGACCTGTCATCATGGGATTATATGACAGACCCAGTAGTCGAGGACCCTAGCATGTTGGAAATGGTACATGCTGAGAGTGTGTGCCATTTAGTGACAAAGCTAAGGAGGAGTTAGTAGTCGCTACTCAAGGGGACCCAGTCATTTTGGACATCGTTCGTTACTACTATCAGGGATGGTCTAAACATATATCTCAAGTGTCTGACCGGGTGCAAGTCCATATACTGGAAGAAAACTGCATTGTAATGTTAAATGATGGTGAGTTTGAGTGTGTTAGGGTAGTTGTTCCAATTACATTTAGAGGGAAAATGTTAAAATTAGCACATTAAGGGCACTGTGGCATGGATAAATGCAGGGCAAAAGGAAAACAAGCATTGTATTGGTCAGCAATGAATGACCATATTGACGAGTATGTTCAAATATGTAAAGTGTGTGAGAGGAGTCAGCCCGTTAACAGAAGGAACAGCTTTGCAGCACACCTCCTCCCCAGCTGCGTTGGGAACAAGTTTCAACAGACATCTCTGAGCATTGTGCGAAGAATTTGTGGCCATTGTCGACCATTTTTCTCACTGGCTAGAAATCCTTCCTATTGCAGATAAGACTGCTCTTTCTGTTACTGAAGCATTTAAGAATGTGTGTGCCACACGTGGAAACCCTAAAATAGTCTATTTAGACAATGTACCATTTAACTTGTTCCAATTCAAGCAGTACTTAGATTAGATCCACTGTAAACTAATAACATCTAGTCCTAGATACCCACAGAGCAACAGACAGGCAGAAAAAGCTGTCAGTTTTACAAAGTCAATTCTCACAAAAAGAAGACTTGAATCCAAAGACTAGAGAGGGTCTCTCATGGAATATAGGAATATCCCCAAAGTATCCCTGCAGGCTTCTCCTGCCCAACTCCTAATGAGTAGGAGATTATGCTCAAAACAGTCAGTGACAAGTTTGAAACTGGAGCCAAAGATTCAGGAGGGGTCAGATAGGAAAAACCAGGAAAGAATGAAATTTTGGTACAATAAAACAGCTAGCAATAGGTCAAAGTGTTTTCAACCTGAGGACAGAGTATTGATAAGCATAGAAAAAGGGATCCCATTGACTAAAAGTAGAATCTTAGAAAGCATGATTCCCCCCAGTCATATATTGTTATGACCAATCGAGGTCACATAGTCATACGAACCACTAAACACATTCACTTATCATACACAGAGATAAGATGAGGGGTAGTGGATGGCCCAGATTACTACTTAAGTGAGCCTCAGAGTACAAATGTTGACACACGGTCCACTGGTACCAATAGAAAGGATGGGTTTAGTGCAATGCGTGGCATTTCAAACACCACACAACCAGCTCAAAAATGCTACACAGACTTGTCAAAGGACAACAGTGAGCCTTTACATGGATTCCCTCAGGAGGAGATAGTCTCAGTCGATTACAATGTAAAGCCTAGTAATTTGGGTTGTATTGCAAGTGGTAATGATCAAAGTGTGGAAAGCTGGAATGAGGGGAATGTAAAAGTCACCAAGAGTGGCAGGGTGAGCAAACCAACACAACACCTCCTGGAGGGAACTTTAAACTGGATAAAGTAGTTAGGTTGGTTAACCTGTGTGAGTAATGCTATTATGTATAGTTTCAAAGGGGGGAATTTGGGTAATCTCAACTGTAAAGAATTGTCATTGCCAATAGGAAAGTAAGTGTGATATAACCACAGTTTATATTCCTTACCATAGCTAACCTACAAGTTGAACAAAACACGTGTGTGTGTGTTTTTCTTTCTGAAAAATTTTGAACCTGTGGATCATATTTCACTAAAACTTGCTATAGGTCATTCAGAATAAAGTGATCACTAAAGATTTAACCTTTGAAACAAATCACTAGCCGTTACTGCATATTGGTCAACATTAACATCAGTTACCGTACATTATTGTCTGTATGTTGGTAACGAATCTTTGCATGTAGTTCCGTGTATTTTCTTATTTGAATACAGCATTAGTGAAAGAACATAAAATGTAATAGACCTCTCTGTATACCACATGCTTTAAATTATTTACTTATGCTCTCATTGACGTACCTACCGACTGTGTAATTTTACTTGATTTACGCCATCACAAAGTGATGCAACAGCCCACTGAATTCAAAACAGCCGTTGACACATTGCCGCTAATGCTCGCGCCACAGACATAGTTAAAAATTCCTTCGACAGGTCGCTTCAGAGTTAGGTTTTCGCTGCTTCGGCTTCGCTCGCTTGAAAGCAAGTTGAGTCAGGAGTGTGTTTGTCCGTTGTGTTATAAATATGGGTTTCTGATGAACACATTCATAAACAGTTACTTCTAATATTTTTAAATATCATTGCTAATCGGTTATGTTATACAATCGCCAGCCTGAGCATGTGGAAGTAGAAATAACAATTCTTTTTTTTCTGTTCCACACATTAAGAAAACACAAATTTTATTGTTTTTGTAAATTGTGTTGTCGTCCATGGCAGTATGCTGAACGGAACTTGAATTCTTAAATTGCGTGTGTCGTGTGTGTTTATAGTGGCGGTTTTGAATTACAAATTAATATACTACACATGCATTTACGAGATAAGTAACAGCAACAGTGTGCGTCGTAACCAATTAGAGTCGATGACGAGAAAACAGTGTCATAAAACGTTAAATCGCAGGTATTTATAACTAATATTACTATTGAGTATATCATTAAATACAGTGCCAGTTCATTTAATAATGAGTAGATGTTGCAGATAACATTTATCGGAGCAG
This sequence comes from Medauroidea extradentata, assembly GCA_003012365.1. Lineage (NCBI taxonomy): Eukaryota > Metazoa > Arthropoda > Insecta > Phasmatodea > Phasmatidae > Medauroidea > Medauroidea extradentata. Next base: position 21,258 of record PNEQ01098584.1, read on the forward strand.
TGTAATGTAAACGTAAACATTGAACACGCCTATGTAAATAAAAGCACGTGGCAATGTTTACGTTTACATACAGCGGAAAAATATAAACTGGTGGAAATAGAAAAAAATCAGGGCTTTTTTGGGTGCTCACTTTATCCCAAATCACCTATACACATATAGTAGACCTACCTAATAACCTAACTCGACTTTAATGTATTTTCGAAATGGCAGACATTTTAACATTTTTTCATCACAAGAAATATCTAAGGAACTATATTTTAGAATTTAACAAACTCAATAGTGAAATGACTACTGTTAGCATATTTTGACACTCGAGAGAATATATTTGTGAATATCATTAAACTTGGTACTCTTATAACTTACTACGTAGTAAGCTGTCAACTTCTGACTATTTTGGTTATGCTGTATTCAAATTTTCCAAATGGTGGCTATTTTAACATTTTTCGAACACTAGATATCTAAAGAACCATACTTTAGTTTGATTGAAGGGATTCTGGTCAGCACTTAACGTCTTGGCCTTGAGCGCTGATGAGGAGTGACACAATGTGAGTATAGACCAACGCCAAAAAAGCAGGGAAAATGGGATGTCCCAGAGAAAACCGCAAACCACAGCAACATACTAAAATATTTCCATGTGTGAAAATCTGGGGACCAACCGCGCCGGGTATCAAATATGGATGACCTTGGTGGGAGGCGAGTGATTTAGCCACTGTGTGCCAACCGCACCGCCCACCAAACCTGGTACACATAATTGTGGTACAGGTAGTACGGATTAAGGTCAATGATTTGTTTTTTTTTTGTTTTTACTACGACCCCCTTTAAAATTAAGGCCATTTAAACCAATTTTGAACACATAAGGCATCTGAAAAATCATTTTTCAGAACTACATCAAATTTGAACATATTTTTATCACACAAAATATCCAAGGAACCAATTTTTTTCTTTGAAAATTCCATCAATCTCAGTACACATTTTGACACATAAGATATTTTAATAACCTTGTATCAAAATTAAATCAAACTTAGTACACATAATACAGTGACACGACTTTTATGTATTTTGTACATATTGTGCTTCTACAATAAAGATTGTGGCTATTTGAACATTTCTGAACACACGAGATAAGGAAACATTTTCATAATGTCATAACTCTCATTACATATAGTATTTAGAAAGATAATTTTACTTTTGTTTGTTTTGTTTATAGCATGTCCATTATACAAACTGACAACTATTTGAAAATTTTTTTTATTACACGCAGTACCTACAGAATGACTTTTCAGAATATCATCACACTCGGTACATATTTAGTAGTTACACTAAGTAAGGTAAAATGACTACAGGATAGATTCATATTTACACCATGGTAGCCTTTCAAAAATGTATCACAATATTAACTATCAAATCAGAATTTCATTTAACTTGCTACACATGCAGTACCTAGTATAGTGACTTCCATTCTATGCATTTAGTTTATAACATATTTAATTTTTTTTAAAAATTAAATTAAATATTTTAAAAAAATCTGTACATACAACAAGATCCACTAAAAAGTAAAAAAAAAAATATAATACTTTCAAATTATTGTTGACCCTTAAGTGCATCTGGGAATTATACGTAAACAAAATAGGTAGATTTAGTTTCAATTAGCAGACTTGAAACAAAAATAAGCAACTACAACAACACTTACAAGCATAAGTTATATATTATGTGACAGTTCTAAAAGATAGGCCCAAATCTTAAATTACATTCAATTTCAGACTGACAACCTTTATTATTTTGTGGATTTGGTCTTGTTTCTAGAACTGGTTTTATTCAACTTATATATATTTCCCTCCAATGAGTGACACACACTGTTTCATGTTCTATTTCGTTTTAATTGCGTTAATTTTAACTACCTAGCCTATTTTGTTCTTAGTGGTCTCCCGACATATTTAAGAGACAACAATAATTTGAAACTATAATTTTTTTAGGAAAATATTTGTGTAGGTTTCTTTAAATTAATTTATTTATAACAAGGGCATTGAATAAGTGTTACAAATTGATAGGGGTGGTAGATGAGGTAAAATCGAACATATTTAATTACGGTACCCATGTCCGAAAAGGTTCCCTTACACCAAAGAATAGTGTAATCATTGTGTAGGTGTTTTAGGCAACCTGACAACAACTAGCTAGTGTAAACAACATGTGTCTGGCATGTTGTGTCTACTTAAGTGCATCTGCACTACCCACTTTGACAATTTCTGCATGTGTCTATTGCATGTTTGAAACTTGCAATGACATTTGCAGTAACACAGGCACCATGGAAGGCTACACGTTTGGAGAGCTCACAGACATGCATTTAGTTTATGGTGCAGCTGGCAGCAATGGCAAAGATGTGGAGAGACATTACCATCAGCAGTTCTCTGCACCCTGAACACCAATATTTCTACATGTTGGCCTCCTTTTGTAGGAAACAGATTCACTGTGCATAAGGAAGCTAGCAAGTGGAGCACAGGAGGTGTTTGGAATGAGTTCAAGAAACACCATCCTCCAGCACATGGCGACAGCACAGCACATACCATGCACATCAATCCCCATTATGACATGCAAGTTTTAAAGAAACAACTGTTTTGACCATACCACGCACTGAAGGTACAGGCATTGCCAGAAGCTGACTTTCTTGCATGTGAGATCTGCATTTTCAGTAGACATCTGGGTTGGGATAGTAAATTACAGTTTATAAACTGACCATACATTTTGCCACCACGCCTCAACACTGCAACGTATGTGGTTTGTGTTCGAAACATTACCATGACTGTTGGAAGACGTCAGTCTCAATATTCGAGGGACTATGTGGTTCCAGAGCAGCAGAGCACCAACTCACCATTGCCTCTGTGTACATGACTACTGGAACACTGCTTTTGGAAATCACTGGATAGGACAGGAGGTCCCAATGCCCGGCCACATTCCCTTTCAGATTTTTACCTTTGGGCTCATGTGAAAACGTTTGTGTACGACACTCCTGTACATATCAGGGATGAACTGCGGGCCAGGATACATGCTGCGTTCCAGACCATCAGAAACATGCCTGCTATCTACGACAATGAGCAAAAACATGCTGCAGCACTGTAGTGATCACGAACGGTGGTGGACATTTTGCTCAGCAGACTTAAACCTTTCACAGAAAAAACCTAATTGCAAACACTGATACACATGCATACTTGGTAACACCTTTCCTGCCAGGTTACCTACTACCCCTCTTCATTTGAATAGCCATTTTCGAGTCCAAAGAGGCATTTTCGGACATAGGCCCTACGTACCTTAATAAGATATTCATTTTTAGTAATACTATAATTCACTACTTTTTGCAACTTAAAAAATGAAGTGGTTACTTGAAGTACGATGCAACTACCATTAGTAGTTAGGCAATATTTTATCAAATCCATATTGGTGAAGTTGTGAAGAAAGTCTGCAATGTGGGGTTTGCTAGTCTCCATGGCATTGGTGTAAAGAGAGTAAGGTGAATTTCTGACCTCAAGTATAGAGGAAAAGTCCCTAAAGACATGTGAGGAAGACACAACACAAGGCCAAAATAAGTTAACTATAGAAACAGTGCCTAAAATCAGGGATCACATTGAAAGCACTATGACGTTTCTGGAAAAATCACTTCCCGAAGTCTACAGTTTACTTAAGCAAAGAAGGAAAATCCCAAAACTGCATCATGCGAAATGCCCTATTCATATTTCTTAATGCACTATAGGGCTAACTACAAGTACCCATTCGGCCAGCCTGGAAGTGATGTTCATCGATGAAAAATTTATTTATTTATTTGTACCGACAATTTACCCACTTTATTCATCAAGGCTCCCTCCCTGCCTTCAAGTAATTTTCCAATTGCTTTTTTGACACACATCCACTGGGCCAGGCTCGTAGATAACACACCAATCAACTAATATATGTTTATAGCTATTAGAGATTACTGTTACTTTCATACCATTCTTGAGCAACGAAAAAGGAGAGCATTTAGCAATAATTTGTTTATTGTATTCAATCCTCGAACACAAATTACAATCTCTTTACAATTTTTGAATTTTACATATCACAGGACACCCGGTTCTTTCAAAATCATTACACTTTAAACCTCTGTCTAAACAATTCTAATTCAGAAGTACATGACTCACACACTCTTTCTCTCATGTGCCGATTAATCAATCAAACTATATACTTTGCGGCGCCATTACGCTTCCCATGACAAAGTTGATAGTGAAAGTCTCATTCTCCTGAAACTTATAATTTAGGGAAGGCCTTCTTCCCTTCTCCAGAAGGTACAAGGCTGAAAAACCTTGAATACACCGTCCTGCCTTAAATCCTCAAACCAAACCCGGGAAAAAAAACTGGGAGCTTCACACTCTTGGCGACACCCTTTCAAAAGTCGTCGTCAGCCATCGAAATTAAGTTCAAACTTACCCAAAATCCAAAAACAGCCGCTCCCGCTGTAACTACACATACCAAATGTAGTTTCACGCACTCTGCAATTAAGGTAAACATACCAAAGTTTGTGACTGTATAGAAGTTCAATAGTGCTAGCTGTTCTGGTCGATAAAAATTAATTCTGTGAACATTTTGAATGTATCGATAGTGTGGTATGTTTTATGGATATTCCGCTTTCGACCACAGTAGTTCGCAATCCTTCGTCGCGCAAACGTTGGATGGAAAATTTTTTTTTGTGTTGCTCAGCGTTGACATTGCTGATGAATTAAGTGTTGCTGCAAAATTCCATAAGCAGGCAAGTAGGCTATACCTCTTAAGGTTTGTGGTGCGTAATATAATGTTTAATAGACTGTGCCCAGAATTATTAGCACAAGTACACATTGCCGAACATATAGGATATAACATTCATAGATATTTATTATTTTGGCTGTATATTATGAGGGTACCGAACTTGTGTACAATGGAAAAGCCATTGTACAAAAGTTTGATAGTGCAAAAATTCATGTTTTATTGATATGACTCTGCATATAACAAGCCGGATAACAAAAATGTGTACATAAAAATCAAATTCGAGCATAGGTAAAGTTTTGTGACAGTTGTCGAACTTTCATACACTGTGCACAAATGTTCGATAATGCGCAAAATAGTGTTGTAATGACCTTAGTTTAGGTAATTAGCTGAAATACACATGGCAGTACCAATAAAAATTCAGAATACAGAGTTAGGGCACGAGTTTAATAAGTTTACGTAGCTGTACTAAAAGCCCCAAACAATGCCATTGCTTGACTATTGTTGACACACATATTGGATACTGTGCCAAATCGTGTTGTATTAATATTGGTGTCGGTAAACTATCTGATCTTATGTACTGTAACGAAACAAAAGTACAGGGTGTAAAATAACCTAACAGTATAATACTACATGTGTGCACGAAACAATGGCGAAACGTTAAACTGTGATGGCTGCAGTGCACGATGTCATACACAAGGGTTCGAATATCTATCAAGCAGCACGTTGCAAATTCGTCAGTCCATGATAAGGTGTCTAGCAAGAGTCTATCTCACAACAACTATGATAGTCTATCTCACAACAACTATGATACTGACATCAGAGGAAGAGGATATTATAGTTATGTGGGCCATCACTAATTCCCAAGCAGGTTTCCCTGTGACGGAAGACGATCTGTTGAATACTGTACAGCAGTTGGTCAAGGATCTAAAAAGACCAACACCATTCCAGAACGGCCGTCCAGGGCGATCTTGGTACCAAGGCTTTCTCAAGCGCCACCCTGAGATCACAATCAGGACACCGCAAAATCTGACTGCCAGTCGTGCTGCTATCACATAGCCACGCCTTGTACCTTGGTTTCAAGAGGTTGACAGCTACGGGAAGGGGAAACAGATTGTAGGCATCTTTAATGACCGGCGGCGTATTTATAATGCAGAAGAGACTGTATTTGTCTTGAATCCTAAAGGTGAGGAACAAGAACTGTTCACTAGTAGGTTAATAGTGATGACAAGGAATATCTCACTGTACTAATAAATACAAATGCTGAAGGTGAAGTGTGCCCACAGCTTGTATGTTTTAAATATGAGAGATTCCCCCAAGATATTGTGTATTCCATACCTTCAGGATGGGGACTGGGAAAGTCAGCAAAAGGGTGGACGAAAGGTCCAGTATTTTATGAATATGTTACCAACATATTCCATCCATGGCTGAGTGATAACAATGTTCCTCGTCCAGTCATACTATTTATTGATGGCCACTCATCACATCTGACATTGCACACTCGCAAATTCTGCCACAAACACGACATTGTGTTGGTGGCACTGCTGCCCAATGCTACTCACGTCCTACACCCAATGGACGTCGCAATGTTTAAGCCATTGAAACGTGGATGGAAGAAAGCTATTCACGAGTGGCGAATGCAGCAGGTTGAGGCAAACGGGGACACAGTTTTCAAGAAGAAGGACTTCGCTCAACTGCTTGATGCAATGATAAAGAAATGTGTCACACCTTACATTGTAAAGGCAGGCTTCAGGAAATGTGGTCCGTATCCCTAGGACCCCACTGCTTCACAATGTACAGATTTACTGTTGACAAATGCACAACCAACTGCTCTACAAATGACAGAGAAACCCTGAGCACTGACCACATCTACAGCTGAGACCGGTTCAACACTACCTGACATGTCGGCGGTACCTGCTGCTACACCACCAGCAACACATCCACCTACAGTGCACTCATTGGACACATCATCCTCACCACTGCTACAACCAGCAACATCATCCCCACCACTGCCACGAACAACCAGCAACATTGTCACCACTACCACATGCAGTGCAATACAATCATCATGAGAAGATACAGTGTGCATTGGACTGTCTGCTGGACTATTTGGGTGAGGCGAAAGTCCGAGAATTCGAGGCTGCAGGAGAAGAGTGGCATGGTGAATTACAGTATGGAGAGTTGTTTAAGTATTGGCGTGTCAGCAAAAAGCATTAGTGTGCCATATTTTATATTGTCTGGTAAATCATTGATATATAAAAGAAATAAAACAGGGCCCAAAATGCTACCATGAGAGACACCATCAGTAACTATTTTCCATTCTAACCAAAAAGTGCCATTGTCACTTTTAATTTCAACACATTGTTTCCTATTCAAAAGATAAGACTTCATTAGTTTATAAGCAACACCAGTAATTCCATAATAAAACTATCTATGTAATAAAATATCATGATTTACAAGGTCAAATGCCTTGGACAGGTCACAAAAGATGCTATATGTAGCAATAATATGTTAGTAACTTAACCTTATGTGTGACACACAGTTCATGTAGTTTTCTTATGATACCTATACCAGGAAAAATTTTTTTAAGTATTAGCAGACAGTGGTGCAAGTAGGTAAATTTTATTGTGTTGTTTATAAGAAAGAAGTTTTGTTTTGTTAGGTTGCATGAACTGCTGCTTGTATTTTTACATCACATGACGTCTTGTCATGCCTGGAGTATTGGGGAGCATGTGCAAGAGTCTAGTTGCTTGTCGCTGAGCTGTTTTGTAGTTTTGTGATCTCTAGCAATTATAGCACTAAAATGTTGAGCACCGAGTTTGATTTATCGTTACCCTAACAAGTGGTCGTGCCAAGTAAGATGTTGGTCAATTATTAAACCTAAGTACTTTACATTTTTTGTTTGAAGAAATGAGGTGGACTGAAAATTTGGTTGGATAGCAGGCATGGCTGAAAATTTGTAGCACTTGAAAATTGCATAGATGACTTTTTTTTTATTCGAAGTGTTTATTTAATCGAAAATATTCACAAAGCAAGTTTAAATCTTGTTGCAGTTCTGTCATTATGGTTGTTGTGCTTATAAAAATGACGGTGTTTTCAGCATAGAGCTACAGAACACCAATTAATTTAAATTTAGACATATTAATGTAGACTAAAAACAAGAGGGGTCCTAGCACACTACACTGTGGTACTCCAGTAGTCACTTGTGATACCACATACAGAAACAAACTTTTTTTCGCCAGCAAACTAACTCTTAATGAGTTTCAATGAGACTCCTCTTACACTACTATACTCAAGCTTAGCTAGCAATATTCCATGGTCAATGTTGAACTGTATCAAAGGCTTTTCATAAGTTCAATGATAATACTACTGCATATCCTCCCTTGTCAATTGAGCATCAGATCTTGTCAATCAAGTTTATTGTGACCTGACCAGTGTTATGAGACAGTATAAATCCAAAGTATATATAAAATTATTCTTGTGATAGATGTTGCTGTATTAGCATGTTAAAGATAAGTTTTTCAAAGATTCATAACTGCCATTATTGGCTGCCAAAGGGTACATAAATAAAACCCTTGAATACCAGCATAAATGTAAATCTACTATTTTATTCTTCAACGTCTAGAGGACGTTAAGAAACAACAATTTTTTACTTTGCAACGAAAAATATTCCTACGGTGTTGTTTAACTAACCTTTATTTGGTGTTGATTTTTTTATGAACGAATTGTTTAGCAATAAAAAAAAAACCGTCGAATTTCACTTACACCCGAAGCACAGAACAACGAGAGTAATAACCCGAACTTGTTCCCGAAGTGTCAAACTGCATCATAGAAAAAATACGGTGTTAGAACTGCATTTACCAAACAAAACATTCAAAATTATTGAACTAATTCCCGCGTAGGCGTAGATAACCTGTAGTAAGGTTAATTCTAATTTGTTTTGTGCCTCTTACAGCGTTGCCAAATTGGGCAATACATGCTCGAAGGGCAATTGTTACTGCGAAAGCGCTTACGAAAACTACTTCGAATCTACTCGATAGAGAAAATAATCGGTCGGAAACGTCAAGCGATGTAAGGATTGTTCGGGTAGCCTGAGATTTCTACTACTTCTGCGATTTTCCTGCTCTTTTCTTATTTTTTTTTATTTTCGGCGTTCGTTTTACAGGAAGTATGTGTGTTTTTTTTAGCCTGTTCTGGCGCAAAGAGCACTGTTCTCGAAAGAGCATGTTCTTTCTGCTCCTGCTTTTGAAGAAGAGCAGAGTAGTAGTGAGATATATAGCAGACGAAAAGCGCGCCAAATATGGTGTTATTTTTCTGTCGGGCGAGGCCACGGTCGTAGAAGAACAGGGAGCCAATTCTTGAAATGATGCGAGATTATTCCATTGCGAATTTGCTCGGAATGTCGTAATGGATTCCATTTTGCTATTCTTGAGTGAAAATAACTTCGAAATGAAATTATTCCATGCGGAAAAATTTTACATGCTCTTGGGGTCGTGAGATGCGATTCCGCAACACCTTGCAGACGGCAGCCATGACACTTTTACCGTGTATTTTTACAACCTCACTCTTTCAAACAGACGAAATAAAGTATTAAAGTACTGCAGAGTGCCCGCGCGTATTTTTAAATGATGTTAATACTATGCTTGTTCATTTTATAATACACGATCACAACAAATCATTTATTTTATCACGAAACATGCACTTAACGTTACATGTATGCACAGAACAGTATTATATGTATAATGAGAGAGGAACAACATATGATACTATAGTGCAGTGGTAATGGCGCTTGACTAAATGCTCAGTGCTGAGTATTTTTGAAAATAGGTTCTAGGCGCATCGCCTTCTTATCGTTTTTTTTTATGTAGCAAATTCTTTACTCATTTGCAATTTTATCAACGAATTTAAATATTTTTTAATCGTTGTAACGTAATTATTCGAAGTTCCATACAATGTAGACCTACTGTGATTTTACTAACCCAAATTTTGTATAGAAAATTCCGCTCAAGAAATAACCAATAAACCAACTCT
>PNEQ01098585.1:0-30947 GCA_003012365.1 Medauroidea extradentata
TTCTATGACGCAGCCTGCGTCATAAATCCCCCCTTTGGGAACCACTGCTTGAAAGTTCATCTTCCAATTGAACTGAGGCAAATTTTGTAAACATGTCCTGAAGTTGGCTAAAGTATGTATGATTCATTGTATTATCCAAGCACTATTAAATATTTAACAGGATTGGGATTTAATTGAAACTTAGTCATTGATGTTAATAAATCAAATTTCTACTACCACCGAGTTACAAATCGTAGATGCTCATTGGGAATCTGTTATTGAGCACACACTGCCGGTTTAACTGCAGATCTTGTGTTGATTTGTTGGTGTTTTTTTAATAATATATAGAATTCGAATTCAGCATCTGCATTTTCTTATTTTTTTTTTCAAACACACTATTAGAAGTAAAATCCTTGCCGCTTTTCTAACTAAGGGAATTTAATTTTGGTTACCATTTACTGACATCTCTTTTCACTGTTGCTACAAATCTGTGCATCACACCCTTTGTTATTTTCTTAACTAGACACTTTTGGCTTCATAGACAAATTGGCTAGCTTGCAGTACACTTGCAAAATAAACTTTTCATGCCATAAACTTTGCATTGGTAAAAGGTTACTGTTAATTTTTATACTAGCAATACAGCATGTTGCTGTGACTAGTCATATGCTTTAAAATATGTTGCTTTTTTTTTTTTTTTTATTCACAGAAACTATATCAACATTTAAGAAATAATTGAGGACTTAACATTCATAAGGACTAAGTGCCAGAAAGTAAGTGAGATAATGACAAAAACAGTATATTGCAACAAACAAATGAACAAGGAACTATCCAAATGCATTCACATATTTTTACAATAGGAAAGTAGTAAATAGGAGCAATTGAACCGTAATTAATACAGAACACTTATGAACATCAATATATATTTTTTCAATGAACTATAATGTGTTCACATTACGCCAACCATCTAATTGTGCTCATGTATGGCGCGCATGAATATTACTAGGAGATAGCATTTTAGGTATATCGTCGACCTAATGTTTTGACACCTTTCTAGGTACCTAACACATTTTTGTCGAAAATGGTACTTAGCCCCTTTTGAATGTTAAAAGTCCTCAATTGTTCAAGTATTGTAGTTAATATAAACTGTAGAAAGTATTTTTGCTATCATAAGTCTATGCATAAAGAGTACACGAACAGTAATAAGTATTGCTGTAATAATTCAAAAATTTCTACCAAAGATTCACCATCTGCATGTTATTTCTTGATAGTTTTGTGTCACTTTTAGAAAAATACAATTTGTAGCATAATTTAGGTAAAAAATAAATTTCTTTACGACTGTCAAATTTTGCATATGCAGTTTATGGTGCAGGTTTTCTATACAATACCCATTATGTCCCTCATTGTGCATAAATTAATTATTTTATTGGCATTGGTCATCCTCTTTGAACTAGGAAGTTAGGATGTACAGAATGATATCTGAAAATTTTTTACCATTGATAATTTATAAACTAGAGTAACAAATTTCACCTTTTCAGAGGCCTTGAGCTGTCAGTATTTTTAGTAAAAAGATATTAAAATAGTTTTTCTTAAAATGTAAAATTTTAATCATTAAGTTAGGAACTTGCTATTATAACCAGTTAGAGCACTATAGCTTGATATTTATTTGCTTAATTTTACATTAGAGCTTGTTGTCTTTGGGAATTCAGTAGCATTTACAATTAATCATTTACCAGTTCTTCTCAATGTAATTATGTGTGCAACTATTTATTCATCATGGCATGCTTGACGTGGTGAGCTTACCTAAAAAGGTTGTTCATCATGCAGTACTTCATTCATAAAATGTTAATGTAGGAGTATATTGAAATAGTAAAAAATTATCAATTAAAATGTCGGTCAGGGAATAGTATGTTTGCTAGTGTAAATGTTCATATTGGCATTATCAGGTTATGTATATTTACATATTAATTAAATTTGGTATTTTTTTTTTTAGCTAAGACCAAGTTTAATTAATACCATTTTCAATGGGAGTTCTGTGTTTACACCTTCAACTGATTTTACTTTTAGCAGTTCAGTATAATATGGTAGGTTATGTTTGGACATCCCCATGGTTTTCAGCAGAACTTCTTCAGTTCACCAAACCTTTACTTTAAATATCTGATATTGCCCAGTGCATGTATTTTTTTCTAGAATGTTTCCAGAATTTGGCTGTTACCTTTCTTAAATGCATTTTTTTTGCAGAAAACTGAAAATTAACTGAGTCATATTCTGTTACCTTATGTTTACTATCTTATGTATTATTGTGTGCAGTTTTCTAGGTTGTAACATTTTACCTCGTGCTCTTCAAACTATCTGGAATGAACTGCCACTTTGTTTCCTGTGTTACGATTTGCGAGCTGCATTGTAGCACACGCACTCCACAATTCATCAGTGTGATGTGATAACTTTTTTACTCTCAAAATGTTAGCTTGTAGTTACAGTAAAACTTCCATTAATGAAAATTATATTCATCGAAAAAATTCTGTGCAACTAAGTTAAGATTTGGTCCCCCCAAACCGCTATAAGAACAAAGCATTTTCAACTTCCAGATAGTTTAATAAACTCACATGCCGCTATTCCTTATTTGTCCTCGCACTGAAAACCTATTTGAATAGAATCAAAAAATGGTAAATTAACATAAACCTCCCTTCTTCAGTTCCATGGTTTAGTGATACACAAAACGTGCGCATGTGACACTTTTCATAAAATGACCGCCTAACTCGTAGCTGCATCTTCAGCGCTCTTGGTGGTGGAATGCCATACCACCGTTTTGGCATGACAACTGCATCTAAATACTGTATTTCCATGGTGAAAAATGCACATACACAACAGTGTAAGTCATCTGTGACATGGGCCAAATTTGTTTATTGTTTTGCTTTTCCATCACCGAATAAATGATGGCCGTTTAGAAATGTAATATTTATGCACATGGTTAGTTGTGACTAACCTGAATGTGTTTCACAAAATGTTGCAGTAGATAGTAAAAGAACTTGAATTTTGAAACGTTATTGATCAAGGTGATGAACTGTGATATTAACGGTTTCAACCTCTGCATCTAAGCCTACATTATTAATTATAATCTCAAACTGTACGCAGATTGAAAACAAAACTGTCTTTGTTTGCACAAATAGAAACAAAGTAGGTAAAAGTGAAGACTTGGACTAGGAAACTTAGAATGGCTCATAGAGGTTAAGGCATCAAGCAGTAATGCTTTGGGACCTATTCTACAAGAAAAGGCTTGGCATGAAGCACGTAGAATGTTAGTAGAAAATTAGCAAGCATCCAATGGCTGGCTTTCCAAATTTAAAAGCCATTATAACACACAGAAGTTATGTGGTGAAGATTTATTGTAACTCTGATATTCTAGAAACCTGGTATTTGCTGGATATAATGATCAAGACTTGTTCAGTTATTCATAAATAAAAATTGCAGCGAATTCATTCATTTTTAACAGGGTTCCTACGGTCCTGGAAAGTCCTGGAACTTTGACCTTGTCTTTAAAAGGCCTTGAATTTTTTTTTTTTTTTTTTCAATAATGTACCGTTTGCTAGCAAAAAATTATTTTGCTTAATTTTGGCATATTTTCACAACAAAATAGGAGGTATTTCAAGGGCAAAAATCTAAAAATCAGTTTGGTGTATTGCAACTGAAAAATTAAGATACAGACTACGATATGTAAGCATTAAAACTGTAAGAATGAATTTTTGATATATTTATTAATTTTCATTAATATATTTTCGAAACCACTGCAAAACTAAAGAGCAGTGCCTTAACATTAAAATTCTTTCTCAGAAATATGAAACCATATTTTGTCCATGCATTACTTCTGTAATGTTATTTACTTTACGGTTACAGACATTGTGCAGTGTCAGTGTAATTTCTGGCACGCCACAGCATGTTCTGTTATTCCTAGTGTTTCTCTTGCATATGTTCATGGCAAGTAGTACCCTGAATCTGTTAAAAAAATTCATGGCAAAGCTTTTTTGGAAGAGAAGAATGCAAAAGAAGAAACTAAAGAGCTTTGAAAAGAAAAAGTGTCCCATACGGAATGCCGTATTTACACTAGTATACAAAATAAATTACGAGTTGGGTATGAGAGAGGCATATCATGCAATGCATGCTGTAGAGTAGAATGTCTCCCACAATGTTTCTCAAGTCGAAGCTAATTTCTGGTTTATATCATTAGTGAACTTCATCAATTCTAAAGAGAGAGAGGAAAAGAAGTAGTAACTTTGCAAATAAAACCTTAAACATTTGACCAAAAAATTTGAGTTTCAAATGTAATTTACAGCGGTCCTTGAAAAATTAGTAGGATGTCCTTGAAAAGTCTTTGGAAGTCCTTGAATTTTAATTGTATGTTAATGTAAGAACCCTGTTATAATTTTTTTTGGTTGCCACCATTATTTACAGGAAATAGCTCTACCCAGAGTTGTCAACAGAAGGTTTGTCGTTCACTTGAATTCTATGTTGAGTATAAACCAGCTGTATAAAACCTCTATTTTATGAACCCCCTTAGAGCAAACCTGTAATTTTTTGGTCCCTTGAGTTTTTTTAAAGTGAGGTTTTACTGTATCAACTTTCATGATAGTTAAAATAGTTATTTTTTCTGAACCCTCTATCTTTAAACTTTAACATTCTGCATGTTTATAATAAAGAAATTATCATTCAGTAATACTTTGGTGTGGGCTAACATTTTATTAATTTTTTAGAACCAAATTCTGCTAGTTAAATGTTAACAGTACATGAGGTCAGATTTATTTATTTTTCTATTGTTGGACAACTGCAAGTCATTCTGCTGACCACCTGGCACCCTATGACTACAATATAGTCACTCATGAGTGAGAGAAAGAGAAGGTGGGAGAGAAAGACAGACACTTGCAGTGTGATGCAACTCTGTTATCTCAGGAAGTAAGAGGATGAGGTGGAGAAATCCTAAAAATAAAAAAGATTTACTGATGTCTGTGAAAATCACTTTGTAGGCTACTAACAATCCTTAGGCCTCTCAATAAGATTGCAGCCAATTTGTGAGAATTTTTTTAGAAATTTTTAAAACACATGTAGATATTTTATTCCATTTTGCTAGAAAGACAGATATCTGCTCTGCTTTATAAAATGTCTGTGGTGAGATGTTATTTAACAAAGCTCACTTAAAGAAAGTTGGTCCTTTTACAATTAAAAGTTCTGGCTACCTGAGTCTATTACAGCATTTCTCATTAATTCAGCTGGTTAAATTTTTTGTTCCTTGTCATTGTACATAGAATCTCGAACTCTAAAACTAGGTCTGGCTCTCCATTCAGGTCACCAAGAGACACAGGGTGTATATCCGGTAAAGTATACTTCTCTACCAACAGTTATTAAATGCATCACGTTCAGACTTGCAGCCTGTGTGCAAATTAACATTTGTACACACATAGGTTTAGGGAAACGGAAAATTCCCTGTGGTTCCAAAACTTTCCTTCTACAAACGGGTATTCATTCTAGCTTTTAGAAACCTTCTCAAGAATATTGTTTTGTGATTTATTTTCAGTAAAACTGAAATACATGTGTCTTTAATCATCTTAAATTTATATTCTCTTGTTTTATTAATTTTTTCCTTGATTGGTTGATTACAGTACCATACTTACGCATGTACCTCCCGCACTTTTTTTTCTCAAAAACTAAATTACAAAGTTGGGAGGCAAGTCGTACATAAAAGTTCATGTTTTTGGATAGATATAGTTTAGGAATTTAGGAAAAGTCCAGTTTATCATACTTCACACTCTGCTGAAAAATAGTAAACAACACCAGCAATGCCGTCAGCCATGGCAACGACTGCATGTACAACTTGTACTAGCTGCTGGCGTGCTTAGACATGCGGAAATTGCAGTACACTGGACTGTTCTGAGCTGCATCAAGCCAGCATGTACGTAGGTCCTTTTCCTTCAGCTCAGTGACCAATTTCCCCCGGGTTAATTTATTTTAATGTTTAATGAAATATACTGGGTGTTATTTATGCTAAGTGCGAGAACTTTCCGTCCACAAAAATAAATCTGAAAATTATATTTTCCGAAAGATTTTATGTCCTGAAATATTTAACCGACTTCAAAGATTGGTTAAGAAATATTTTTATAAATATAAAATTGGCAAAAATTTTATCAAAATATTTGTGTTGTTTAGTTCTTTTCAGTTTTAATAACTGGAAGGATGGATATACTACATATTTAGTTTGCTATGTCGACTCTTGTATCTTGTCATATTTAAAAATAAATATACAGCTATATTTGTTTTGACATCTTCATTAATTAAAATTCATGTTGGCCTAACCAGTACCTGCTACGAACTGCATTAAATTGTGTAAATAAATAATAGACTAAAAATTTTGATAGTCAAAATTGGTATCTAATCTTATGAACTGGTACTAGTAAATCAAGACATAAAAGTTGATGTTTTTTAACAGGTATTAGCATCTATTGGACTCCTAAAATAAATTGTACCATCATCTAATTGTGAAATCCAGAACAAAAAATGTTTAAGAAAATAACAAAATTATATATGAAGTTTACTTAAAAGCTCTACTATTTGATCACTTAGCCTAAACTGCTCATTGCCTGAACTGCACTTTGCCTAAATTGCACTTTTCCTGTGCTGAACTTTGCCTGTGCTGAACTTTGCCTGTGCTGAACTTTACCTGTGCTGAACTTTGCCTGTGCTGAACTTTGCCTGTGCTGAACTTTGCCTGTGCTGAACTTTGCCTGTGCTGAACTTTGCCTGTGCTGAACTTTGCCTGTGCTGAACTTTGCCTGTGCTGAACTTTGCCTGTGCTGAACTTTGCCTGTGCTGAACTTTGCCTGTGCTGAACGTTGCCTGTGCTGAATGTTGCCTGTGCTGCACCTTACCTGTGCTGCACCTTGCCTGTGCTGCACCTTACCTGTGCTGCACCTTGCCTGTGCTGCACCTTGCCTGTGCTGCACCTTACCTGTGCTGCACCTTACCTGTGCTGCACCTTGCCTGTACCACACCTTGCCTGTACCACACCTTGCCTGCACCACACCTTGCTTGTGCTGCACTTTATCTGTACTGCACCTTGTCTGTACTGCACCTTGTCTGTACTGCACCTTGTCTGTACTGCACCTTGCCTGTACTGTACCTTGCCTGTTCTGCATCTCGCTTGTGCTTCACCTTGCCTGTACTGCACCTTTCCTGTACTGCACATTGCCTGTACTGCACTTGGCCTAAATTTCATGTGGCCTAAATATTACTTAAACTAAATGTCACTTGGCCTAAAAGTTGTATAGCCTGATTATAATTTCTCACATATATATATATATTCATTTAGCTTAGTCACTTTCCCTTAAATTAACTTGGTCTATTTTAGGTGCAGTGACTGCAGGCCAAATGGAGTACATCTGCCTAGATACCTGCAACCCCATAGTATCTCTGTTCCCACTCGGCTGTGCACATTTAGCCACTAGACTGACATCTCGGAATGCACAGAATTTGAATATGTTTGAATCTATTGAGGTAGCCAGTGTTATAGTTCTTGGTTAGAAGTAGGGATGAGAAATGTTTGCTCCAGGGGAGACTTGGATTCCTCCAACTTAGACCACTGAACTCATAGTGCTACTTACATGGTGGCTGGAAGAACTACACATACTTTCTCATGAGAGCAAATAAAATTCTGGTTTCAGATGACCTTGCTGTTGAAAAAGATGTGTAGCTCACTTACCTTACCTTCTTTAAGAACTTATTACTAAAACTGGCAGGGGCAAACATTGCTGGCAGGTTCAGTGAATGAAAATATACCCCTTACCAGCCAACAGGTGTTACAAAACTGTGATACCTTCAACCAGCATTTCTGAGCGAGGTGGTGCAACAGTAACACATTGGATTCACGTTCAGAAGCACCTGAGTTCAATCCCACGCTCTGGCCATCCTGATTTTGGTTTTCCATGGTTTCCCAAAATTGCTCCAGGTAAATGCTGAAGGGGTTCTTTTCAAAGGCAATGGCTGACTCCCAGCACCCATCATTGTACCACGTTGTGCATCACCGTCTCTAATGACCTTGCTGTCGATTAGATGTAAAGCCCACACTTACCTTCAGCCAGCAGTAAAAAAAAAGAGAAGAATGCAAGCTCCTCAAGCCCTTTTAAAAATCAATTTCAAAAGTTATCGTATCCTGAAATTGTAATTTGATCTTACCTCTTTATATTACTGTATTTACCAGAATAGACTCTGACTTTGATTCTAGGCAGACTCCCTATTTCTGTTTTAGCTTTCGTGGATAAAAGTTTTTCTCTTTCTAGACTTTTATGGGGAGTCTTACCTTGGAATCGGCATTCCTTCTGCATGTTTTTCACATAGAAATCAAATCATAATTTATTGCATCAAAACTGCCTTTCTTGGGTTCTCCGAAATATTCCCTACCTGAAGAAGCTCTTTGATGATAGCTTTTATATTTCACCAATGAGGTACATTTTTTTCGCGGGTTCCAAACTTCCGAGCCGCTGCACAGTTGTTTGCCTCTTCAGTACATCTAATATCCTTCAATTTGTAGTTCACATCAAAGTAGTTGATTTCTTGTTTAGGAACTTGTAATGATGATGTCCCACATTTTTCGACACTATCACCCACACTAAATAATATGATCTCAAAAAGAACAATGAAACTCGCCGATAAATACTGAAAAAAATTATAATAATATGTAGGTTACAAATCTATGTGTTTGTTTGCTATTACCGAAATTTGTTCTTAGATTAATGCACCAATGTGAGAAAAACTACAGAGTATAAATTTTATTGGGTGCTCACATAAAGCAGTTGCAATCATTGCAATCTTCTTGTGCAGTCGATAGAGTGAGGCAAATTCTGGCTCAAGATGCCATTTTGAAGTTTGTGCACGCACATTTTGAACACACCCTACTAAATGCAGATGATGTTTGACCTGCATACATTTTTTTTTTAGTTTCATTGACTAGTGTTTATTCGTGATATTGAATTAAGTGTTTAGCTGTGGGTAAATATATTTAATAATGCTGGAGTTTGTGTTATTTGGTACAGTAAAATCTCATTGTTACTACATCTTTATTACAATCATCCCCTTTTTACGACCTGTTTTGAGGAACCATGAAAAATTTGGATTGAAAAAGTTTCAAATTTAAGGAAAATCTACTGAAAATTGTATTTGTTCCACTTGTTGCTTATTCATATTGCATTTTACGTTGCGAGTCCTGTTCGGTAATAAACGCTTAGCTTAAAAAAATAAAACACCTCTCTTGGCTGTCCACACTAGTCAATACCAACTCCTTCACCCACCTCCGCCAGTCGGTTCCTGGATTTTCTCATGTGGGAATCGTGCCGGACGATGCAGTTGGTTGGCTGGTTTTATCAGGGATCTCCCATTTCCCCCACTCCTTCATTCCGTCCTGCTCCATACTCACCTCATATCACCCCTCACTAGCGCTGAAGACCTAAATGTTTAAGTGCTGACCAAAATCTCTCTCACTCACTCTCACCTCCGCCCCTCAGCCTCAAGCCAGATTGAGCATGTGTGCGCGCGAGTCAATTGCCGTGCCTTGTCTAGTCAGCGTTGCAGCCACACCACCCATAGCTTTAAAGACTGTCATATGCAAAAAGCATCCTGTCTGGCCGCAAAGCAGAGAAACGTGTTTTTCCCCTCCCACTCTCTTCCAGCCATCGTCTTTGTTTCCGTGTCTGGCAATGGTCCTGAGGGGATAGGGGTGAAGAGACAACACGTTTTTTTTTTCTCTTACATCACATCACAAAAAGAACCAGCGTGGCATTTAGTCCCTAAAAGAAGCAATGAAGAAAACAAAGTATTTTCTAATTTTTTTTCTAGCTTCACATCAGGTTGTGCGCATTAGACTTGAACTCAGACAGTACCTACTTGACCGTGACGACTTCCGCTGTGTTATTGATTTCTAAGCACGTGAGGCATGCAGCTGTGCAATTGCTGCGTCGTAAAACAGCCTATGATGCAAATACAACTAGTCCCATCACCATATGTGGCATGTGGGTTGATAAGGTATTTGTTTATGCTCTCTAAACTGGGGAGCGATAAGAGCCACTTTGGCCAGTGTGCCAAGAACCACTTAGTCTCTATCCGCAGTGCATTCATTTAAACTGGTGTGCTGTGCCATAGTTTTTTTAATTTTTTTTTCTATAGGCCTAATACTGTAGGCGAATAGTAATCCAATCTGTATTTTATATGTAACAGCACCTTTAAAAGTCAGTTTTTAGCCCTTTTGAGAGGTTTCAAATTGTTCATAATAGGCATAGGTGTACTGGTATTTTCAAAAATATAGACATTTTTTGTTTGTTCCTTAACAAAAACGTTTAACTGTATCACTGAAAATCTTGCAATGGTGACATGCTGCAACAGTCTATGTGCAAATACCAAAACAGGCTCTACAGCTGAACTGAAAGGCAATAAATCATTACAGTATACTTTCATGTAAATAATACAAGCTGTTCTATTATTGTGTATTAGTGCTTTGTGCCAGGCGAGCAGGTTGGGTCACATGCACTCAGGCAGCTGAGAGGGAGACAAGTCACGGCCAGCCGGCCACTGTCCCCTCCCCTATCCTACATACACAACCAGACAGAGCGTGCAGTGTGGCCCGCACTGCCACATGCATCAAGTCGCACTGAGTTTTCATCATCGACGACTTAGGACATCTGCATAATAAAATCTCAAATAATAAGTTAACTTTTCAATATTAAATAATATTATATTTCCACACTACGTCAGTGAAAATGTGCAGGTCGCTCTGTATTTATTTCTTTTTTTTTTTTTTTTTTGTGACATAGAGAGACTGAAGATTGCTTTTTAGAGTATAATTTTTGTATGAAGGTGTATGACTATTGAAATTATTTGTATTTAATTTAAACTAACTTATATTTGTTACACCAGAGATGACATAATATTAACTTTATACAAAATGTTGTAAAGTTTGATGTATAAGGGTATTGGGTGGGTCAAAATCAGCCCAAAATGTCCCTATTCCTCTATTATGAACTTCCCATTTTTACTACCATTTTCCCATAAACCTTGAGGGGTCGTAACAATGGGATTCTACTGTGCTATGGAAGTGAAAATAAATTGATTTTTCATGTTTGTAATAATGATTTTTTTGTAATGCGCGAATGTAGACCGACCCAGGTTTTTGCTGTTGTTTTCAAGGGCTAAAAATCTCGGCCTCTATTTGGGGGTAAATACTGTAACTTATTTGAATTGTTACAACTGTAGAGAGAAAGTATGTTGCACTTAATTCAAACCTTGCTCTCAATATAGAGAAAAATTAGGTGACTAAAATAATTATTCTTTGTTGTATTGCTGAGTTACAATATGGGAATGTGTAATAGGTTATTGAAAAAAATTTTTACTAACTTTAATCTGCACTTGTATATGCTGAATTTTAGACATATTATTCTTGAGTTGATAAAACATTTTATATAAATAGAGTTGTAGATAAATAATGTAGTCATGTTTGGAATCAATATTTTAAAATAAAAGTAGCATTTTATGCCCCAATTGTACTTACGACATTTCTGTTAATTTTCAAAACATTGTTAAGGTTTTGGTTTGGTGAACAATAAACAGTAATGCACATTTTAAAGTAAATGACTTGAAATATTTGTCATTAATATTCGTAAACTTCAGATTTATTTTTTAGACAGGCACTACTTTTGCATGTAATATGTTCATAGAAATGTGAAGGTGTAAATGAAAAATATTCTTTTAAATTATGAATGGAGTACTGTCTTTAAGTACCAAAACTTACAGGAACTCTAATTGTAGCCAAGTATAAGTATACACAAGTATTAAATGCTGTGATATTAATCCACATGTTCATTCCCACATGCAAGTGCATGTACACACACGCACATGCTTCACCACTACTGTTTCATACACATTCCATTATTTAAGAAGTACCACAAGACATGAAAGATGTCCCAGAAAGTTGCCAATCCAAAGCAGGGAGGCAATGGACTATGAGGCCTATTGGAAACATCCATGTGTATGTAGTCTAATTTTTCAAAGTTTTGTAATGACATTTTTTTTTCATGTGTGTTGTGCGTTACTCGCAGTTTGACAGTAAAAATGTTACTTATAGCTTGAAAAGTTATGATAGAACACCTGAATGTGTGTGTCCTATTAGCAGGCAGACTGGTCAATCTAGTGCAGTGATGTTTGTGCACCAGTGTTGTAGAATCACATCTATAAATAATATTGAAAAACCAAATTTTGTAAAGCTAGTCTTTCCATAGCATTTGGAAATGTTTTTTAAAAAGTTGATTTGGAATGTGTTTTTTACAAACTGCAAAATCAGTCTGTTCTAATTTTGGATTTTACATACACACACACGTGCGCACAATGTAACCAAATTTTACCAACATACTTCAGTGTGTATATCATCCTGATAAAAAAACATAGGACACATATGACTTACACTGAATAATTAGGGAGCAATAAGGGCTTGAAAATTGATTTTTAATATTGTGTAGTCTTAAAGTATTGTAAAGTGACATGAAATCATTGACCATTGTGACATGCAGAACAGAAGGAGTCCTCTAGTTGCAAGTGCATAGGATACACAGTGTTTGTTCAAAATAAACTTCAATTATTCTGCCAGTACTTGTGACAAACATGCAAGTCCTTAGTTACAAACCGGCATTCTTGTTCGGGTATCAGAAAAATGTAAATTAACTATTTTACAATTAATTAAAACTAAAATTTTGTATGAACACAAAAACCCATGCCTTTTTTGTACCTTCTCAGAGTTTTAATTTCCAAAAATTACTATAGTGTGTTAAACACTTGGCAGGTGGGCAACACACACAATTCCCAAGAAATTATGGTTAAGTAGTATCAATGTGACAAAGTAAAAATATGCATATGTCAGTGTAATTTAGAAGTGGCATAAATTACAGTAACTTAAAACAGGAAACTGCATGTGTAAATATGTAGGATCCATGTGCAATTTTGATCTACGAAGACTCGAAGGTGTGCAATTTATTGTGTAGTTTGAAGCAAGAGTATCAAAATAATAGATAGTGTTACAATTTTATGTGCCATAACAAAGAGTGAACAGTAATAATTGATTCTGTTATTACCATGTCAAAGTCCATGCCTTCTACAATCACCAGATTCTTCTTCTGTGCATGACTATAGATGTGAGTGTTTGTTGAGGGTGGATAAAGGTGTACATTCAAAATATACTTTGTAAATTGGTTATTATTGCCAACTAGTTACCCTAGGTTCCTGCAGATGAACCCTTTTTGTACAGTATGTACATACTACAATCACAACACAGGAACTGCTGCAGTCAAATGATTAGTATGTTAGCCTCCGGCCAAAGAGTTCCAAATTAATTCCCAATCTAGTCACCTTTATTTTTGTAGGAGGGAATTTTGCCTGGAGGATGTCGGTGGGTCCATACATCCTGCCTGTCCTCTTAAATGTAGATTGGTACCTCGTGTTTTTGCAAGTGCCTCCTGCATTATTAGAAAATCCCACCGACCAATGACATCGTCCAGGCATGATTCACTCCTGCAAATATACAGGTGACCATGTCTTGGATTGAATCTAAAACTCCTTGTGGGAGGTGAACACACTGGTTATTTGACCACAGTGTTGTTCCTGTATAATTTTTGTAGTATGTGCATACTGTACAAATTGTATTTACATGCAGGAAGCTAGTGTAACTCTTTGGCAATAATAACCAATTTGCATAGTTCATTTTTATAAACAGATGTGTAATTTCTTACTGTTTTAAGTTATTGTAATATTTACCATTTCTCAGGGACACTTAATAGATCTCTCTGTTACTGTGCCTTATTTATACCTGCAAACATTATTTCTTGGGATTTGTGCATATTGCCCACCTGCCAGGTGTGTTTAACACATTAGAGTATTATTTGAAAATTAAAACTTTGAGTTGGTTTTTATAATTTTTGGGTGTATTGTGTTGTCAATAAATTTCCATTTTTGTCAGTTAAAACATACTGATTCATGTTTGCCAGATACCCAAGTCAGAATACAAATATATTATTCTGTACTTACGTGCTAGGCCCATTACAGATTAACCAAATTAAAGTTCCTTTTAAACAAAGAATGTGTGCCCTACACACTAGCAACTATAAGACCCATTCTGTTGTGCATGTCATGCTGTTCAATAAATTATCTTCAAATATCTCAATAACCAGCTAGTACAAAAGTTTTACGCAATTTGATGGTAGCTGCCTTTGTTAATTTCGTTAAATCAGAAGTTATTAATGAGAATTTTCTGTGGGTTTCAAAATCTTGGTAACAGGAAACCAAATTCCTAGTACTGATAATTTATGTCTCTTCCTTCACAATATTGAGAGAAAATGCACTTTTAAAATTCAATTTACAATCTGCTTATTGCTCCCGTATTATTCAATTTAGGTATTGCATGTCCCATATGTTTCATGCATTTTTTTAATGAGGTAATACCTGCTGATGTTTGTCGGTCAAATTTACATACATCCTGTATCATGCCTTCAAGGAGCTGGACTGTTTGGGTTTTGAGTCAATATATGAAGTGTCAATTTCTTAACTGTATGTAAGTAGAGGATTACTTGTATTACGAGATGGTTTTAATTGTGAATTGGTACTGTTTAATACTCATTTATAAAAAAAATTAACTTATGAGTTGTTTACGTTGTTTACCTGTTCAAGCATTTTTATATGTTTGACTTTAATGTGTAAACATTTTTTAAAACATGGTTGTGTAATGTCTATTTAGAAAAGTGGAAGTGTTTTTCTTTTTATAAATCAGGAATGTTTTTTGAGGTAGAAATTGTAGTTGTTCAGGAAATATCTCTCATAAGACTGACTGTGTAGGTGTTTAGCTAATGGTGGGTTTACAGTGCATCAACAA
Organism: Medauroidea extradentata; assembly: GCA_003012365.1. NCBI lineage: Eukaryota > Metazoa > Arthropoda > Insecta > Phasmatodea > Phasmatidae > Medauroidea > Medauroidea extradentata. Next base: position 14,918 of record PNEQ01098585.1, read on the forward strand.
TCTTGACAACACTACCCTGACACTGGCAAAAATTTCTCAATAATTAGTCGAAAACAAGGACAACCCAATCTTATTGGTTTTTGAGAATTTTTCGTCAATGTCCAGGATATGTTGTTCGACTGCTGTAGCATTGTAAATCTGGTATTAGAAATGTTAATATGGATGTTAACTTCTAGTGCACAGATTTTTATTTTGTATATTTTTATTATAGTGATACAAAATGATGTTGGGTCCTGAGGAAAGAAGTGGTTTAACTTTACTGACTGGAAAGTTGTTTATATGGCATGTGAATAAAAACATTGTAATTAATTTTTATGCCGAACTAAGTATAATTCCTCAGAATATGCACAGGATCTTGCATGTATTAATTGTAATTTTGCCTCAAAGTGATTCTTTAATGCAGAGCAATTTTTTTTCCATGTTGTGGTAAGTTTTTGTGTACTTATTATCGTGGTGGTATTTAATTTGTACTTATAAAGAAGTCAGAATTTTACACTTAATTTATGTGATAATATTAATGACAATTTTATTATCAAGTACTTTAGTTTCTTGCCGCTTGTGCCTTCACAGTATGTTAAAAAGTTTTTTTATCAAAGTTTCTGTGTGTGTGTTATGCATTTACATGTGATGAGTAGATGGCATAAATGTGGATTACCTCAGTAATGTTGTAAATTTTAGTGATGGCTAATATTTGTTACTTGTTTGTCAATATATTATTTATTAAAAGCTAATTTTTAATATTTTATAAGCTCAGTGCATGAAATATACAAATGGTTTGTGATATATGTAGAAAGTTATCTTGAAGGCGTAAAATTTTGGTGCATGCAACAGGTTTTGTACATATTAAATTTTGTTAATATTGTATCATATATTGTGTTAATAGTGAAACTAAAGTAACTAAATGGATTAAAAACCTATAAATTTGTTACCATATTCGTTAGAATTATCTTTGGTGTTGATAATGTTTTTCTGTTTAATTTGCAAATAGTTGTTATGTTTGTGTTGTATGTATTAAAAAATTTTTGTTGTTTAACAGAAGTATGTATGTGTAGACTGTATATTATTTTTCGTACAACATTTTTACATTACTGTACTACTACCATTAAGTATAAACTATGTTAGTATTGTTTGTACTGTGTTAGTAATGTTTACCACACATCACATTTCACTTAATACATACAAGTGTAACTTAAATTATTTATTCATGTACATTTAAATATATAAAATATTTATATTGAAAAGGTCCCAATTAAGCTTCAATTTTTTATATTAATAGTTATTACAAGAAATAAGGTGATGTAATCTGAACCATTTTAATGGACATAGACTATTGTGAGCTAACGTTGCTGAGTTGCAGAAATAAACCTCAAGACAAATAAATAAAAAAAAAAGTACTAGATGTCTACAAACACATAACATATACTTAGTTCTAAATAGGTATATATTTGTACTTAGAAAGATTACACAAAAAAAAATAGAACAAACTCTTACACAGAAATAATTCTGGATAGGAATATAGTCATAACCCATAAATAAAACAAAAATTAACAAAAGAAAAAATCTGCTGTATGAAAAATGGCCACAAAAGTGGATGGATAGCGATGACAACTCAAATGACCAGAGACTTGAATGGATGGGAAGACAGACGTGCAATTAATACTACACAAATGAAAGTAGCGGGCTTCCTTCTGTGTCAATAGATGCAGTCTTTCAAGAACCAAGAGCTGTTCTTGTTTTTGGGCACATGTACAGACTGAGAAACTCTGGCACACTGATCATGACATCTTGAAAAACAAAGGTCTTACAGTATTTAGGAAACATGCCTACTTATATTTCATCCAATGATATTGCAACTGCTTTGTGATTTGTCATGCAGTTTTTAATGGGTTTACAGTATATACAGTAAGTAGATGAAAGGCTGTTGTTTTAATTAACATTTGTTTAAAAATTATTTGTGCACTACTCAGCTGTATCAGTTCTAATCAGAATATTTTTTTTAATGATAGCAATCCATACATTTTCCAGGTCTATACTTCGTTGGCTGATAACTGTTTTATTACAGACAGTACAATTTTATTATTTCACTCTCCATTTGCTCTTGTTTGCTTTCATTGTGATTGGGGTAGCACGTACTGTTAATATTCTGCAATTGTTTTTGTTTTTTGTTTTTTTTAATTTTCAGCCAGTCTGGATTTTCAATTTCACCTTTATTTTTATAATTTTGGTGTTCTTTATGGTAGATGATGAGAGGCGTACTAATTTCTTCAATGTTCATGCTTTCACAGTCACAAATTATTTGATAAACACTGTTCTGAAGATTCAGTTTTTCTGTAGTTGGTTTTACTGTAGTTGGTTTTACTGTAGTGACAATATTTTTAACTGTGGAAGTAGACAGCAAAGCTGTTTGTAGTTTGTACTTATTATTGCCACACATATATATATATATATATGGAATAACAAATGTTCCTGCTGGTTTTTCAATTGATTCCTGCAATCTAAAATGTGATTTAATGATTTGGTCACTGTATATTTTTATCAGCACTGTTTTTCAGTATGTTATTACAGTTGGACCCTAGTTTACATTCCCTTGAATTACATTGTCCCTTTAAATACACAATTTTTCTGGTTGCAAGTTTTTTCCTTATGTGAACAATATGTTACATACACTAAACCTCAGATTTTACAAATACTCACGGTTGGCGAAATCGCTGCCTTATTAAAATTGATACTGACCAATTTTGCTCCCCCAAACTAAATATTTAAAAATGCATTTGGTCTGCAAAGTGTCTCTAGTCGGGCCCCGACTTCCGTAGCATTTTGCAGGAAATTAATTATTGTAATAATATACACATAAATTGATATCTGTAGTCAAACGTCACACCATTGAGCGGTAGATGTAACCCACCCTTGTCCCCAAAAAAATTGGAAAACAGAGCTCCCAATTTCCTTCTTGTGAGCGAATTGCCCGATTTCTGTAGCCATTAACGGAAAAATAAGGCAAGTGATAGTTGAAATATAAATTTATATCAATAGGCAGATGTCTTAAGATCAAAAGAACACCGCTAAACAGTAGATATGACCGACCCTTGTCCCAAAAAAAAAAGAGAAAACAGAGCTCCCCAATGCCTTCTTGTGAGCGAATGGCCTGATTTCCATAGTGTTTAACGAAAAAATAAGGCAAGTGATAGTTGAAATATAAATTTATATCAATAGGCAGACGCCTTATGATCAAAAGAACACTGCTAAACAGTAGATATGACCGACCCTTGTAACCCCCGTAAAGAAAAAATAATTTCTTGCTATTATTTGTGAGGTTCATGTAAGAACGTACACACATTCGGCGTGAGGCGAGTTATATAAGACTTGGAGACGTGGCAAAATAGCCTAGAAGGAGGCCGTACTATATTTAAATGAGCATGTGCACATGCACCATCTGTAGTACGCTCTCCATTTAGATCCTAATACGTCGGTTGTAAACACAGTAGGCTGGCAGGCTGGCAGGCTGGCACATGCGGCGGCACACAGTTTTTAAACTATTACAGCCATTTTTTTTTATGGATTTTCACTATTTCAGTTTAATTTTAATATTGTGACTTACTAAATAATAACTGCAGCTCTACAATTCATATTTTATTGCAGTGAATTGGATAATATATTTTAAAATCATTGTCAGTGTCACACTGTACAATATTTTCTTGTCATATAGTTTTGTGGTTTTTGAGGGTTCCTGGAAGTGTATTCGTAAAATCGCTACCTTCGTTAAATCCAGGGTTCGTAAAATCGGGGGCCTAGTGTATATCTCATTCACACTGTACTCGATAATTGCTTCTTCAGATTTACCCTAGTTTTTTATGAAGCAAATGAAACTGCCCTCAACATACAAATTAAGAACTTTTGATGGAGTGAAGGAAGGGAAAATTTCAGTAAAGAGAAAACTGTACACTTAACACATGTATCTGTTTAAAAAGTATTTAAAACACAAGAACAATTCAACCAATACTAGTAGTATGAATTGTCTTTTTTATCAGTCAGTGCCCAGCAGGTCGTTGGGAAATATCTTTTCATTTTCGTAGTGTTTTTAATAGTTTATTGTTTCAAGTGAATTACTGATTTGTGTTTTTATTTATGAATTTGTTTTAACTCAAGTAATGCATTTTTACTTGAAAGAACTTACACTGTATTCGTTTGCATAAAATCCACAATAATTTAACTATATTTTTGACAAGAAAATGGAGTGCGGCCATTATGCTCAAAATTCTGGAAAATAATTTTTCCCAAAAATGTTATCTTAATTATGGCTTAAAAAGCACAAGACACATTTATAATTAATTGTTTATGGATTTCACTAGCTGTTTTAAGAAAATAGTGCTGCAGGATCGCTTGCAAACAACCCGGGTTAGACCATGTTTACTTTGCAGTCGTCAGTACCAGTAACTGTCTCTCATCCTTCAGAACATAAAAAAATTACTCGCCACACAGATTGAAGAGTGGTTACGTGTGCCTTTTTAATGAGATTGTGTTACTGAAGAAAACTGCCATTAACAGCAGCATTTTGGCTGTGCCATATCCTTACATCCAAAGTGTCGTAGCTGGTAGGGAGCTAGGGAGCTAGCGAGCTGGCAACAGCGCAGTGACTCTGTAGTTCCACATCTGCAGTGCACTGTATCAATCCATACTATCACCCTCGTCCTCCCTTTTCCTACCGTCCGTCAAGATGTGAAGTAAGAATGGGAAGGAAATATTTTGAGCGTGGGAAAGGTCGACGGAGGGATTCCTACATAAGTATTGTAAATAAAGAGGTGTTCTGTCCTCCTGACACGTAAAACAGCCAACCTGTGAATTAAAGTTGACATTTCCTTTACACTGTGCTGTGTGTCTTATCTCAACAGAATAAAGATGGATCCATGTCAGAAAATCTATTGTTATTTAAAAAATTTAAAATATTTACATAACATTAAAATGTTGCGAATAATTAACTTACCAAAAAAAGTTTACACTGCAGCAGCACTCATAATATTAATTTAGTTTACATTTTAGTTACGCTTTCAAATAATGTAAATTTATAAACATTCTTTTTTTAAGGATTTAAAAATAAGGGTGCGGGCATCATACGACTAAATATTTTTACAGAAGCCAATGAGTGTTACAGTTTTTGTTGCTTCCCTTTATTTACACTTTTCCCCATCACTTACATCATTTTTGTCTTTTATAAAGTGTACTAAGAGTAAGATGCCGAGTTATGCTAGGGTTACATTATTCAATCCCTTACATAACTTTATTTTTCCGTAAGTCAATCCTGCGTACTGTTCTTGAATGAAACTTGAAGGGAAACTAATATTTTATTTAAATGTGATGTTTAGTAGCAGGGAGTATGTTTGCAGAACTTAAAGGCAATAAATAAGACGTATATACATTGAAAATAATGGTAACATTCACATTGTTTTTCAAAATTGTTTCCTCTGTAAAGCACTTTGTGTACATGACTATTTTTGCACATACCAAGCCGGACTGGCGGAGGCTTGACAACACTGTGTGTGGCTTGTCCACAGCGGAAATCACACAACCTCACATGCACAGCAGAGATGATGTCTGTAAATGCCTGGTATAGAAGGCGCAGTCTCTTGTACACACTTATTCTGATTCATAACTTTAGTGGAGGAAGTTATCAGTGCTTCCCATCAGAACACATCGCTGTGCCAGCATAAATTTCAGTGCCATTATCAAGATACAATTTGGACAGTGTGTGATGTTTTGTAACTAAAAAATACAAATGCTTGTGTATGGTGTTTAGTAATTAACCTACATGCTTTAACTCTTTCACTGCTGCCTATTCAGGGTATTATAATGTATGTAGTGCTACTACTGTTTGTAATACTTGTTCACCCCCTGTGCTGAATATTTTTTCCTTGCCAATGTTGTTGAAGCTGTTACCAGTAACTTTTAAACATATTTAATATTCTCTTTTTCGTAAAGTTTAATTTTCAGATGATGTTACTTTACTACATTAATTTAACCAATAAAAATAAATTGAAATTAATTTACTCCATAGACACGATTTTATTATTTGGAAAGTTCAGCGAGTGTTATGAATCAGATGCTACGAGATTACATCTTATGCACTGATTATTCTGAGATTTCGAAGACTTTCTCCAAATTAAAATACTTTTTTAGGATATTACAATGTTATAAAGCAATAATACTGACATCAAAACTACTCACATTATTTTGACATTGTTACATCAGTACACTAACATGATCGTGAAATAGTTTTACTGATTATTTTATTATGATAGTCATAAAAATTTGGTACTACAAATTATGGTGATTAGTACATTGTTTACAGTTACTAAAAAATTGTCTGACTGTAAAAAAAAGGCTACCAACATTGTTACTGCACATTTATAATATATAATATTACACTAGTTCATATATTTTGGTGCTGTATCAGTAATTTGATTGCATTGCTGATATTTGAATTTATATATGAATGCGCATGCTGTATGGGAACATTATAATTTTCATACGGTTGAAAAAAAAAAACCTAAAAATTATTTTTGGTATAATAATTCTCGAAGCACGGAGTCACACAAAGAGCAACATCACAGTTCCTGCACCAAATTTTGTTTCTCTGTGAATTTTGTGTTTTTGTATAAACAATACATTTTCTGATGAGAAACGTTTTCACCCCAGTTGCTTCAACGACTGTAGGGAAATGTCGCTGTGATAAACACAGGGGAGCGTCTTCATCAGTTCTCCTAGGTTATAAACATTTTTCCAAAATTTCTCTGATTAGTATTAGATGGAATGTAGCAAGAGGTAGTTTTCTTCCAGTAAAGTTTGCATGAAGAGTGAGTATTCATAACTGCCATATCCAACACATGGAAAAAAGTTTTATGTCATTTTACAGTTTTTCTCACTGATTGTATGGAGCTGATTACCATATCAGTTCTATCTTAAGACACCATGCTCTTGTTGTAGTCCAAAACACATGTAGATTTCAATATTTTGTCTTCACTCTTTGTGTCAATCTTGTCACTTTCTACCATGTCTGCACTATGGCATATGCTCAGCATCCATACTTTATGCTTATCACACTACTTACTGTCAATAATTTGCCTGATATCTTAAAATAAATCTCTTTTCAACGTGTTAATTTTTGGCATATTTTTGTGATTTTTCAGCACTGTACCGCAAGCATTTGTTGTGCGGGCGTGAAGCCATTGAAACAAGCCAGGACTAGAATACTAGTTGTCAAGGAATATGGTGTTACCTTTATTCAAGTATTGTTTCAATAAAGTGGCCATAATGTCGCCAGACTTTCCCAAACCTACATTGTCAATGTCACTTTTCGCACTAGTATACACTGCAACGTCAAAAACTTATCCAGTCTTACAGTCATATCCCAAACCTCTTCCTCGATGGTATATATTGTTTGAAAATCATCCTTTGAAGAGGAACAAGCTCATGTCAATACACAGCTTTCTGTAGAGCACAAATTAATTTCAACAAGCATTTTGAACCGTGTGTTCAATACCTCAAGTTTTGAAAAACATGTCACCACCATTTTTAATTACTTTTGTAACAGAAATGGACCATTCACAGCAGAAGTAAGCATATGGCCCTTGACATGATTTCCCCAAACACTGGTGTCTACAGCAGAGCATTTTTGGACCAATATTATCTTAGTTTTAGTTTTTTTTCACACATGCCTTCAGTTAACACTCCCAAAAAGCAAAACATTTCTTCAAAATCTGTGTTCTTCCATTCCTTGATACAATAATGAGGCTGCAAAATGTGTGACATGTTTCCAACATCATAATTATAGTATCTGTTACATTCATCAGCTATGAAAGTCAACAAAACATGAAAGAAGACAAGAAAATTGTCCAATAAAGGACTTCTGTTAGTCATATTTACATTACATACCACATGTTCATCATTGAATGGATGAATAGGAAGTGACAATATATTGGAAGTCCATTCTAATTTGTCACATGTACTTTTTGGTAGAGGTTTCGTTATCTTCATCATCGCTGCTATCATCCTCAGATTCTCTTGACTCTTCAACAAATCTTATTCTTGAATGACTGTGAGCAATTCCGGCAGACGAATACATCTAGGAGATTTCTCTCTCTTTGGTGTGGAATATGTCTTACCTTCCTCTTCACTAGTTGACGAAGACCCCTGTTCTTCACTTGTCACTCCTTGTGAGTATCAGCCCCAATGCTTCTTTGTCCCTGATAAATTGTTTTCTCTTCATAATTTTTGCAAATTACTGGTATGGTCATGAACAAGCCAGCCACTGATGAAAACTCAAGTTAAAGTTCCACAGTACACAACACAATCTGTGGCAAGGATCCCCCTCTCCTTCCCCTGCTAACCACTGAAGACAAACCCCAACCCACCCACCCACCAACCAGCAGGGCAGCCCTAGAAAAATGTTGTCAACAGCATATTTCAACCAGGAACAGTGTTGGGGTGCTTAGTGTCTTATAATGAAGTGGCAGCTGTGTTTGTACTTCTGGCAGGATGAGCAGACTTATCTAATCTCAAGTCATGCCCTGCTATCTTATCTCATGTTGCCTCCCTCTGCACCATGTCAAGCTGGAGGCAATAACATATAATAAAGTGTGGGTCTGCCATGTAGCTGGCAAGCTGTTTACAGATAGCTGCAGGTGAAGGAGGGACTGGAAGCATTGGACAATATATCTAACCCTTTGCACTGGTAGCAAATTATATTGAATATGAGTTATCACGTGATTTGCACAGACAGCTTATTAAAAAAATACGTAAGATCTCATCCATGGCAGTGAAAGGGTTAAGATAAAAGTTGTCCAATTATTTTGGATGGCCCGGTGCTCTATCCTAGAGAAGCAGTACTTTGAATCGGATTTAGTTGTTTGCAAAATATCCAATTACCTGAGGAATTCAATTATTACTTAACCTATCTCCAAACAGCACATGTGTAACCCAGGCTTTGGTGGTAGACTTCCAGATTACTGGCAGATTACTTGGATTAATTTTCTTAAATGCAGTAGGGTTGTGAGAGTAATAAAACTGCAAGTGGATTATGTTTCCAGTCTCCAGACACATTAGAAACAACCGTAACAATGATACAATATTTTACGACCTTGAATCCAGTCATAATTTTTTTCCTGTAGTATAAATGTCCGTTCTGGTATCCACTTCCAAAACAGCAGTTTCATTGATGCAAAATATTAAATATTTGCTGTGGAAAATTTTTACCTTCCTTGATTATTTCAGCTAGTAATGTATTAATTTTGTTTGTTGCACTTGCATCTGCACTTTGGGCCTCACTTGTAATCTTGATGTGTTTGGTGATTCACACACGTCTTGAATATTTCAAACCACCCAGTGCTAGCATTAATGCCATGCTCCCCTATTTCTACTGTTTTCGTGATAATTACTTTTTAAGCCTAAACCAGAGCAGCTATCAAAAATATGTTCAGTAGTTTTGTTTAAAATGGTATTCACAAATTTGTCTTATTTTTCAAGAAAAAAATGTCGTGGTTTAGTTCAGTATGTAACAACATTTTTGTTGATTGTTTTATTAGTTGAAACTGTATGTGTAATTTCTTGGTTTGAAAAAAATATCCAGCACAACTTTCTGTGTTGTTTTCCCGGCTTTCCTAATTAAATCTTAGTTCCTTTAACTGTCTGGTGTAAACATTCATTCTTACACTTCGAAAATATTTTACTGCTTATGAAACACTACCTGCAGAAACAATACTGTGGTCGTGAATCCGATAGACACTTCCGCTTAGTGCAAAATAAGAAGTAATGCTACTGTCTGCAGCTGCTGTGATTAATGAAACACGGAGAAAATGGAGTGGGAGAGAGAGAAAGACACAGGGAGTCACACACATGTGCCGCATGAGCTGTTTTGTCAGCCACTACTACCTTACTGCATACTTTATCACATTGAGACATCTTAAAATAAAAATTGCATAGTTATGTATTTACCTTACTTAAGTTGCACCTTATGTAACTCGGCACCTACCTGTATAGGTGTTCTACTGTATTCCAATTTTCATACTTTTTAGAGTTTAGATTTGTAATGCATAGTGACGGTATTGCCTGGTACGAGTATTCTTTCTGTATATTTCAGTTGCAGTTTTGTTTTTTTGTTCCTAGACACCAAAACATCCAGGAAGGGGATGTTCTGAAATATTTCAGTATCATATGTATACTGTATTGATACTCTGAGAAAGTTTAGGTTAAAGTCCTGAGAGAGTTTAGGAAATCAACACAATTGAGAAGTTCTTCAGGTCCATGTTGCCAGATGATAAATGTACCAACACATATCATAGCTTGACTATGGTTTTTTTTTTTGGCAGTTTGGTGCTATTTCTTTTATCTGTGCTATGAAATTGAAATTGTCTTTTAACATATGAAATTCTCTCTCTCACAACCAATTAAACTAATTTTAGTTGGAATTTAAAGTTTTTGGCATGGAGAACTGCAACAACTAATGTTTGGTTGTGAAGGCATGTCCTGTTTATGAAAATTCGGGAGACCATATGTATGTGAGATTGTTTGCTGCTGTGTGGTGCAAGTGTTCTCATACTGTCTGAGATGTGGTCTTTGTGTTTTTTCAGTGTTTGGTACACTTTCAGTGAATGATTGCTGTTGGATTTATTTCTAGATAATTGTTTAATGTGATAGTTTATTTGATAATGTCATATTCTTTTCTGTCTAGGACGACTGTTGCACAATCCTAATAAGTGAAAAGAATATCAATTTTGTGATCTGGTTTAAGAGATTTAATGGCTTTCAGTTTGTCAGCTGAAGTGTCACATTAGTTAACCAGCTGATGAAATTGTATGGTTCACAGACAAACTAAATTTACCTTGACTGGCTGCTGGCAATTTGTTAAGGCACAACTCTACAGATTCTGAAACTTGGTAACATTCACTCGCAATGCCGTACATTCATAAAAGTGGTTTAGTTTATATTAACCCATTCCAAGAATTGTCCACAGATCACATATAAATGGATTGTTAGTGAAGTTTTTGTTCCAGTGAAAATTAATGTGTATACTATTTTCATTACTATTTTGGTAGTTTAGGTCAATAAATAATTTACCACTGTTAAATTTGGTTAATGTTAATGTGTTACCTTGTTGCAAATAATTGTTAATTTAGGTATAGTTCTGATACATTTGTGTGCCAAAAGACATAGATTTTTATTATTATTTAGTTTTTCTTCAGTTATTTTTTAATTTTATGTGTTTAGAATTTTACTATTAATTTTAATATTTTTTAATATTAGCATTCCAATGTTTTATAAGAATGGTTATTGTTTTTAATACATTTTATATTCAGAATAGTGTAGATATTTTTTTTTTAGTTAAGGTTAACAAATGCAGAAAAATTAACTTTGTTTTACATATAGTTGCATATGTTATCTTTTATTCATAATTAATTTTATTTCACCCCCTGTGCTACTGATACATATGCAAATGTAATGTGTGAAAATGTACTTTAAAATAAAAATAGATTTTATGTGAAAGTTTCATTGCTAATTTGAGTGACTGTATTAAAGTTTTATATTAAAATTAAATTTAGTAACTTGAATTGTTTATCATTTTATCACTGAAATTATTTTCATTGTAGTTCAATGCCAGAGGTACTTTAATTTGATGATAACTGCACTTTAATTTAAAAAAAAAAGCAAACATAAGTTGCTTAAGAATAAGTAATTTTATTTTGTCACTAGCACAATTGTTGCAAGTCATGGCTCTCAATGTTCTGTTCTCCATCTCTTGGGTACAAGATCAAGATAAAGTGCATTGCCACACAACAGGTAAAAGCTATGCCAAGGTTGTGATGTTAACAATGTATATTTAATAAATAAAGGCTTAGTTACCTGAAGGAGCAAAAGAAGCTCTCCTGTTGGCCATTAAGATAGCCTGACCTACTCTGATGTGGTGCAGATGGAGGTGCATCCTGTTGCTCACTGAAGATGTTTAGTGCAGTGGGCTTTCCATATTGAGGTCTTATGGGTGTGGATGCCTCGTCAGGGATAGGTGGCATCCCTCCACTTCCTTGCTGCAGTGGTGGTCCCTGCCAGGCATAGCCAATGCTACATGGGTAAGTAGTGAGAGTGTAAGTCTAGTGGGAGCACCTACCAGGGCAAAGCTGGTGGCACTGGTCTGCAGTGTGGAGACAAGGGCTTGTGCTGAGCCTGCTGGTAAAGGGCGGTGTAGGTGAGACAGTGGCTGGTTGATATGTTTGATGGTGATTCCATCCACAGGGGTAGGGTATACGGGGAGCCTTTTCGAAAGATGGCGTGTGAGTTCACAACGGGTACTCTGTGGGCTACCACAAATCCTACCATTGTTGGAACAGCATCATTTGATGGCATGGACATAGTGTTTGGCATTCGCTACCAATCAGTGAAAGGGAATGTTGCACTGTCTCCTCAGATAGCATTGTATTAATCGGGGGGGCCAGGCATTCTGCACTCTGTAGTTTTAGCAGCAATAATGTAGGCACTACGGCAGCCTTTTACCTGTTGGAATGAAGGAAGGGTGTTGATGTGGTATGCTTATTTTGGAAGTGGAGAGATGGTAAATGAAAACGAGCAGCCTTCCCCTGACCTTAGGCACAGGCTGTGTTATAAGTCACAACCAATAACCACACATAGCCAGGGGGAATTGATTACTACTATGTTAAGATTTTTCTGGGAGGTTGGGATAGGAACTAGTTTCGCCTGGCACCTCCCATTGTCTCAATACTACCTGAGATGGGAAGTTTAGATATGTTTGTGTTCGTTAGTGCACTGATGTGAAGTATGCCATAGCTTACGAAAGGCTAACAGAGCGAGCACATGTGTCCCTGTGGGTGGGTGCCTGGAAGCTCACAAGTAAGGTTGCTACGTTTCACCCCTTTGGGGGCTTGAGAACACCTTCCCATCTCTTTTTGAGATTGGGGAGTAGTTATCAGCAGGTGTATCGCCAATTGTAACCCAAGGAACTGGGAGTTTCCAGCCAAACAGGTTATCTTTGTCAAAGGTAAAATATTTAATTAACTGTACTGTTCCAGCTTTGTTTCTGTTGGGGGATAATGGCATCAGCAATGGATAGTAGCAGAGGTGTTCAGAGTGGTGATGGGGTAAGATGTTGTTTACTCTTGCATTACAAGTGCAACTTATTATCAAAATAAAATAATTCCAACTGTCTGCCCAAAATACCAGAAGAGCTGATAGTGAAAACATAACTCATTGAACTAAAGGCAATGTAACTCCTGAACATTTTGAATGTGTGTGGCATACCTAAGTAGCAGGGTAGTGGTGAAGTGCAGGGGGGAGACAGTAATGAACTAACCAAGAGCGTGGGTTTACAGTAGCATATATATATATATATACACACACACACACACCCCCACCCCCCCTCTCTCTCTCTCTGCTGGCGATTTAGTGGGAAGGTTAGCTGGCAATGGTCTGAAATGGTGGTGTGACTAACTGTCCTGTATGGATAGGATACATGCTGGCCAGTGGTGGGCTTGATAGCACCTCCTGCACTGCTGTATTGCTTATGTCTACCCTCCAAGTGCTGGAGCAGCAGTCCATGCACTGCGTAAAGACTAAGATTTGAAATAGGTGTCAGATGCTAGGCGGCCCAAGACATTCTTCTGGCAGCAGGCACCGGGGGCAGTGGCTAATATAAGGATCCAGATCCCATGGCACTTGTGGTGTATTGAGCCTTACATAGTTCCAAAGAAAAACAAAGTCTTAGGACCTTTTATATGCCTATGAAAATAACAATGAAGTGACTGTTTGCTGGAAGGATATGTAGACTCTTACAAGTCCAGCCTGTGCTCATAAAATATTGAATTGCAGTGAATTAAGGCACAAACTTCATAGACAAGTACGAAAAGTAGAATATACTTTAAACTTACTGGAGAGACTAATAATGAAAAATACTTGCTTGAATCAATACAGTAACAGTGAAAATGAGATGGATTCAACATAAGCTATGATACAGGAATCACATTATGTCCAGCTGAACCACGTCATCTTGCAGTGACAGAAAATTGCTGCCCTATGACTATAGAATGGCTACTTGTACACTAGACATTCGTGCATTCTTACCTCACCTTACTATTTACATCTAATGTTCTCATGACGTTTAGAGATTTCCTTTTTTTTTTTTTTTGTATTATTCATTTAATAAATACTTTTATAAATATTTGGTGTTATATTTAATCTATGTAGACAAATTAGTAACATGAAGAGTTTTTACTTTGTCTCCTTGCTATTGGGTTACTGGTTCTGAAATTGCTTCAATGTAGAGCAGTATGAGTCTCTATAAGTTTCTTACGACAGAGAGCATGCGAGATGGAGTTAATGTTCTAGAATTAACTGCATTAGAGCTATTCTTGACCCAGTGAATGACTATGAGTGAGCCAACATAGAAATGCCCTATTATAGATAGCACATGAGTAGTATGTTTTGGCCGATTCCAGTGCAGGAGTTGGAGTGTGGATTTCTCCGCCATGTTGTGATGTCACGGCCCCGGCCGCCATGTTGGATGACCTTGATTCTTGACCTTGATGACAAGGTCACCAAGTGTCAAATTACCAAAATTTTACAAAATTTCAAAAATTTAAGAAAATTAAAAACATTAAAAAAAATTTTTTTTAGTTCAAAAACTTCCAAAAATTTTGAATAACCCCGAAAAAAATATTACCTCCATCATGTTTCCAGATGCATACCTGCCAACTTTTATGGATTGCCCGTAAAATGTACGGAAAGTACATACGTTTTACGGTTTTATGGATGACAACATAATTTTACGGATGACAACATAATTTTACGGATTTCGGGACGTTCAACATTTGTGTGTGTACATTAATTCCATTATTTACAAATGAATAGCGGACAAATTTGTTCTGCGCAAGAGTACCAACATGAAAAGGTGTTTTACGGTGTTGTTTCGCTTTGCTATTGTGCATAAACACTCGTAAAATTAGTTTTTACTGTGCTTTCAGCTGTTGGTCACAGTGAACACTATAGGAACCAATAACAAAATTTGGTATGTGTTTTGTTCCCGGCTTCATATTGGCATATTTTATAGCTAACAGCCAATCCGTGAATTTCTTATATAGGCTGTTAAAAGATGGCGATGTGCGTGTTGTTGGGCATTTTAAACGACAAGTGTGTTGTTTCTTGTCCAATTCCACGCTTTTCTGTGTGCTTGGAAGCTGTATTTTTTACTTTGAAACAAAAAATATTTTTCCGCTGTTGTAATGAATATGACGTATAACTACCATGTGATGCGACGAAATTTTGAAGTTATAAAATGCATCGCGCGCGTTGTGATGGGTCCTTCGTCTCCGCTGCTCTACATCGTGGTGTTGTTATTTATATATATTTTGGAGGTTACGTCGTTCCTCTTCCGGGCGGTCGAATGTAACAGGGCTGCTCCCGCTCTGTTTGACTGTCATCTGTAGAGTTATATATGTAGTTCCTTGGCACACTGCGACACGTGTAACGGGTTTAAGTGCTTTGGGTTATTGTTGTTACTGAGAGATGTAGCTTGCAGGATGACGATACCAAAAGAAACACCCCTATTTGTTTTACGATTATTTATTTGCAGCTGCGATTGTGATCCAATATAAATAGGTGTACATTGTCAACAACCTAAATACCAAGATTAACCGGTGACATGACTGGAGATAGTTCGCCCAAAACAACTACTCCCGAGTGTCTGCCCAAGACAATAGAGACGCGCACGGTATTGCGGTTTACAAACTTAGTACTCGTAATTTGCTTCACTCATGAAGATGGCTATACTATTCTATATGATGCTATACCTTGGCACGCCTGGAGCTACTGAGTACAAGAGAGAACAGTAAAATTTCAAACCAGATGAAATTTAATCAGAGCGATTTCGCCCCCGAGGCTTGACTTCCCCGCGCCAGCGCTCCCGTACACGTCCACCCTGTCCCGCCATGACACTTCGACTGATATCTTCCTGGGCGGACACTCGGACTTACTCGGCCGA
>PNEQ01098586.1:0-22476 GCA_003012365.1 Medauroidea extradentata
GCTCCGCGCCATTTCTACACGAACAGGCGTACCAACACCATTCTTGAATGCGCTGAAAGAGAATTCCCTGCGCTTCACAACGGTCTATATCTCAGTCCTGCTAGCAGTACAGAAAGTGCTCATACCTGTCGTATAAGAACGTCCTACCGGTAGGCCTCTTTGTCCTGCCGGTAGGACGCTGTACAATCTATCATTAAAAAGACAGCGGTAGACTTGTTGGAAATTTAATACATCACCACATCTGGGCAACATGACAGTTCTCTGTCACTTGTTGCTTGTAATCCGCCTCGACAATTGACTTTTTGGCTGTACAGGTTTTACCTAAGGCCAGTTTGCACCAATAGGTGCATTAAGTGAAGTGAAGGGTGTCGAGTTCTTCTGTAGCCGTCGTCGGTGACGGTTCAGTATTTTTTATGCGTAGTGCTGGTGCGGCACCCCATTTGATTGCGAGTTTCTTCACCTTCGATGTACTCATTAGCCTGGCTGTGGATTCTTCTGAATCCTGAGGCCATTTTGTTTGTGCTGTTTTGTGTACAGTAACGACTTCTTGTACATTTTCGACTGTACGTCCTGCGTACACAGTTAAATTGTGTTTTTGGCTGTACGGTTCAATGCCAAGGCCAGGGGCTGTGCCCCACGACGAAAGAAGAAGCAGAACGTGTCTCGTGGCAGCGTACAGTTGTGCGGGTCGGAGTAAAACTTCTGTTGAATTGCCAAACGCCATTTTAGGCGATTTGAGCAGCTTAGTCATGTCATAGTTGAGGGGTCACAGTTTATATTCAGTTCGTGCGTGCTTGGAACAGCAACAGCGCAAGAAACTCGTCGACGTCTTCAGCTAAGGTAAGCGAAATAGCGAGTCCATTTAACCAAGGTCGGGTAGTAGCAATGTTCGAAACAAGAGACGTGATAATATCAATGTGTTTTTAGTAATTTCTCTTTATCTATCGAGTTTTGATATTGAATTCCTCTTTACTTACGTATGATGTTAACATGAATACCAAAATGTCTGTTTAGAGTTTATCCGATTTCGATCCCAAAGAGGTAAAAATTGATCAAATGTATTTCCGATTGCTCATCGATGTTTATAGAACAAGTTGGTTGACAGATATCACCGTGATTTTTGCTTAAGGATGATTTCTACTAAACTTTTCTTTTTTATTATACACCTAAGAGTGGTGAAGTAAGATGAAAAGTGTTTTCAATGAATCGTAGTTTTAAAATAATATATTTTAAGTAACGTTTTCTCATGTTAACATAGTTTTATTTTTTTTAAGTAGGTTCATAGACCTTATTGCTGTATGTGACTTGCTCTATGATAAAGACATTATATACTTTGGCTCTTAAAAAAGGTGCTGCGTAGTTGAGCAAAGTTCAACGGTCGTTCAAGTGCATCGATGAAGCATTGTTATAAAATTAGCTTGAATAGTTTGCGATGGATTGCTTAAGAGCGCAAAAATATGTGATGTAACATTGATAGGCTTGTTATAAACTACTGAAACATAGACTGCAAAGACTTATTTTACCATGTACTGAGTACATTTCAGTTTGCAAGTTGAACACAAAACTATTTAGAAACTAAGACACAAATAAAATAAAACGATACTCAATTGTTCTACTCTGAAAACACGCGCGATATTAAATGAGGTTGTTGTGTTACTGTTGTCTGGTAGCATATATGACGGAACATACAAACACACAGTAACTGAACAATATTGCACAGGTTTAAACGAACTAGTATCGGTACAGTGAATGTAACACTGTCGAGTACAGGTGACAAAGTGCCTGCCTGTGTTTGCCACTTCGCACCCACATCAGCTCCTTGCCCTGGTAATCCCCTCGTTCACCATCACTCCTCCCATCCTAGCCGTGGTTTCCTGTGGCGACGGCAAGACTGCCGCAGTTGCGTAGCGTGCTGTAACTTTCCACCCTCCCAACTTATCTGGTGTAGAGTATCCCTGCGGTACTCCTACTGTCCACACACCCCTTTCTCTAGCAGCCATAATATCGGACGTGAAAGCAGAGCCACTGAAACCACACTGTTTATACCCACCTGAAGTCAGCAAACATTCCTGCAAGACTCTTGTGGAGAAGGCTTTGAAAGACGAAGACTGTTTCCCGCTTGAAACAGATGCAACACAATAAACCCTGGTAAGTGACAAAATAAAACGCTAAGTATTCTTCCTAAGATCATGGTACACTGACCTCAAATCTGTCCCTTCACGAATACTAACAATAGTAATATTTTTTATCGGAGACGCAGAGCGAATTCACTCAACGGTAATGCATTGGACTCGCATGTGAGAGTTCCCGAGTTTCGTTTCCCGAGTCTGGCCAACCTGGCTTCGGGTTCCCGTGATTCCCAGGATTCACTGCTCGCAAATCCCTACGTGATTCCTAAACAAAGGATTTGGCCGATTCATTTCCTGCTGTTTTGTCAAGTTATTCTCGCCGTTAGTGAGGCCATTAGAAACGGAACCGAAGGTTATGAAATATGGAATAGGACATGAATTGGACACGACCTGCATTCGCCTGGGGTAAAAAGCATTTTTTCCCTAGTATGTTATACACTGAAAGTTCATTTTCCTTTACATAACGGTTTTCTCTGGTTCAACCAAAACTATAAAGTAATGTTTCCAGGTAACTGACAATGTCCTTCACAATTCCTTTCCCATATCAGGGTTATAACTACTCCGTATAATTTAGTTCGTTATAAGCACTACTTTTTAACCTTACTATATAATCGCAAAGACAAAACTATAGCTGTGAAGCTGAAATGGTTCTTGATATTATGATGAATTTGAACATGCGATGCATGCCAAGTCAAAGTGACTACGAACAATCAATATTTGTTGTACTGTGCAAGGTATATTACAATAATGTAATCAAATCTAAACAACAGCATCTAGTGCCTAATAGAAACAAGAAATCCTTTTATTTCTTTTTTTCGAGAAGTCATAATACAATTCTTATTTCAAGTTGTAGTTACCGAAACAACGTTGGTAGACCGTAACTAGTCATACTTTCTTGTGCAAAATGTTCCCTAATCACGGCCATGCCAGTTTTGTTTGTCTGTGTGGTATGCAACGTGTTACGCAAGTAAGCTGGCACTCGGTAAGTTAGTTTTCTTTTCATTACCCATGGGTACATGAAAACGTCAATGGTCATTCGATACCATGTCAATGGTTCAAGTTACACAAGTTATCTCGTAAATTAATTTAGTTCGCATCTTTAACTGATTCACAACTAAATTAAATGCACCGAAGACTTTAATAACATTAATAGCTTGTTATGAATTATTATAAGTTGTACCTTCTGTCTACACCTTTAAGTGTACCCAATATCACAATTTCACAGTTCCAAAAGACTCCCAGTGCAATGGAATGACAAGAGGAACAGAATCATTCGTATTATATCATACCATGATCACTGAATATTGTCGGTTAAGTGAGCATAATACCCTCTCAACTCACGTAATAGCAAATAAACTCGTTTAACTGCGGCCGTAGACACTAACTTTGAGAGCAGTGTACTGGAAAAAATAACAAAATATTTATTTCAAAACATCCTAATATATTTGGAATTAAATTCACTAAATAATTGTTACTTTAACCAAATAAGATATAATAAACTATAATTTTGTTTACCCAACCAAATATGTTGTTAAGTTGACAAATTGCTCACACCAGAAAAAAAAATATGTGTTGACGCAAACGTATAACAAATGTATACGAAGTACACTATTGTGCCTTGTCGTCGTCCTACCAATTATCTGTAAATGTATTTTCTCCCCGCAACCATTAAAAAAAGCAAATATGTAAAGTTCGTAATTAGTCGTCTGTTACCACATCTAAGAAACGTTAGTTTTATATGAGTAAGTTGTGGGTACTTGAAAAATTTTACCCAATGTGAACTCTTTTCCTTAACTTATTTTTATTCTAAGCATTAAGGAAGGACACAAGCAAAGTATTTGGAATAGCATATACGTATTATGACTACTGTACACACAACCATAGTAACATAAAACCAATGCGCACCAAACTAGGGAAGATTTAACATTAGTATTTCTTAGGGACCTTGTTATGTTGCGTTGTGTTATTGGACAACAGTGAGCGCAACGAGGCACACCTGTGGTCACGACACAGTAGTGACTGGCGTTGTTTACGAGCGGTAGGTACTGCAGTGTGTAACGGCCTGTGAATTCTAGCCTGGAGGTCCAAAATACTTCGAAACATCATGGTTAGGAACGCTGATTTGTCGCGGGAAAAATTTACTGTTCGCTAGGTTTTAATATAGCATTTCCATGCCTGACGTTATTATTTTGTTATTAGCGTGTCACCATCTGACTAGGCCAATCATAAGCCTGGTGCGCCGCTAGTAAATATTTGATTCGTTTTAAAACTGCTATAACCATTCTTCAGTCACACAAGGAGCAGCTCTCTACACTCTTTTGCAAAGTGCGGAGGTACGAGAGATTCTTGTGATTATTCACTCTCAAAGATGGCTTTGAGTCATTTGACCGCATACGACTCATAGCAGTAATAATGCTGTAAACTGAGCAGTCAACTAGATATTTAGCGACGAGCGTGCATATCGATTAAAAAGCTGGATCAGTCAGCTGTTACCCTGGCTTGTGGAGTAGTTGTCGGAGGGTGGGTGGTTGGTGGAGGGGATGGGGGAGAGGATAGAAGGGGTGCAGATACAGCTTCCTCAGCAAGTGCATGTGGCAGGCTGTGATTAATGTCGGTCCAAGTCTACTGCCGTGCTTCACACAGCGAGGCGAGTGAGTGCACTACCAGGTTACTGCCTGCAGTGCTTAGTGTTGTACTCCTTCTCTTAGTACATTCTGGAGGCAATGCTACTGTACTCTGCAATACTTCCATCAACTTCATCCTAGCACAGTGTAGTGTTCTCACCTACATTATCTTTCAACTACTTTCTTTAAGCGCAATTGTGCACGGTATTCTTTAATATACGGTATTTTCCCACTACAGGCATTCCTGAAGGCATATCAACATTTCTGACAACTAAGACATTAAATTATAGTTTACTCCACATGTTTCAATTGGTAGATAGTAAATTACTTCCATATAATCTGGCATTTGTTGGAAGATAAGAAATAATACAAACGTTCTTATCTTCCGACATATGTAAGATAATATGGAAGTAATGTATTATCTAACAAAGTAAAAGTGTGTAATAGATGATCATTTACAGAATGAAAAGTAAAAACCATTAATATGTGTCTTCTGTTAATATTAGGCTTTAGCAGGAAACATACTGACAGTATTGGTCGTGCACTATTCCACTTAGCTTTCGGAACACTACGTGGCTTAATTGGCTGTAAGGCCACTTATAACAACTTCATATTACCAATAAACTTTTAAATATATCGCATTAATTTATTTGCAATTTTTAAAGTAACACGTGTTATTTTCTAACAAAGTTTGTCAAAATTTTAACGAAACAAATTAAATATCATGATATCTTCTTTTACATCTTACTGATAATTGGATGGGTAAACTGTTTACTAGTTCACAAAAATTCTTTTAATTTTACATGATTTGCAGGTCCATTTATATTGCATGCCCTGCAGGCAGGTTATGAATATTTATCGAACAGTCACTCTGCTCATAGCTAGAACTATGTCAGACACATTTTTATAAAACCAGCATACAGGGTGAGTCGAGAGGAAAGGTACATGCTTTGAGGGGTAATAGTACTGGTGATTCTGAACAAAATGTTTCTGATAAACATATGCCCATTTCTTAACCGCTTCAGAGAAATCGAATGAAAACAAAAAATAACTGGAAATGTGCAGGTGACGGTAAATCACGATATTAGTATTGTATGTTTTGTTTAATTGTGTACATTTCCTCACAAAACATGTTCAAACACTCCGCCAACAAATTAAGGCTAAATGTCCCCATGTATAGTGTGAATCTCTGCCGAGTGATGGCAGCACTTTCCGGACCAAAAAGTTCTACATAAATAACTTCACAACCGTTGGACGGATTTTAAGTCGGCAAACGGCATTGTACATCGTAATACCATACTAATGTAGGTAATTAGGTTGCATGTTGTTTTAATTATCCAATATAGTAATTTTTTAAGAAATAATTTCAAAAACTTATTTATTTTTAAAAGTCGCCTTAGAGGAACATAGCCATTAGTTAGGCAAATTTAACCCAGTTTACAGAATTTGAATAAGTCAAATAGTTTTGACGGACGCAGACAAATAAGATATTCACTATACTGGGTCAAGCGCGACAAAGGCCGGTCGTGGATGAGCCTGCCAGAGCTCTCATCTATCAGCAGTTCCGCGCCGACTTCTTTATCATCAGTGTCTGCTAGTGTGGTCAGTTTTGTATTAGGATGCCTGGTGATTTTAGACGTTGTCGAAGTGTTCAAGGCTCTTATAATATTCGTGCGAATTACATCTGATGACTTAAGTAACTGTAGTGCAGTCGGTTGGCACGCCGGTTTTCGGCGTGAAATGTTGTGGTTTTGAGTCCTGGGTAGGCATCTGAGTTATTAGGTTAGTTAGTTTGTAAACAAAATATACGTATAACCATGTCTAATTACTTGGGCTATCGACTGGACGTAGAATACCAATGAAATAAAAATACAGGATAGTTTATGATAGCTCTGGAACAACGGAATAAAATTACAAAGCAAGACTAGTTTCTCGGTACCTCAATTGTATTACAGGCATAACATTTTGCGAAAAATTTTGTTGTGGTAATACTGACAGACGAGTACAGATTTGCACGCCAGTACGTCTGTGTTCGGGCGGTAAGAAGTTCTATAGCCACTTCACTATGTTTGCAGCCTGTATGCCTGTTCGGTGTCTGATATGTTCTTTTACACTGTCATACGCGTATTACTTACCTAACTCACATTGTACAAATGATTCACTCGTGTTTGAACTCTCCGCAATCTATTGGCATGTTTGATCTGTCATGTGCGTGCTTGCGGTAGATTTTGGTTTACTATACACGGGAATATAAATCGCATTAAGTGTTTCAACATTTTCTGTAAGCATCCAGATGCAGTGGTACGCTTACGAGTTTCTGAAGCGGTGAATCGTAAAAATTAATATGTGTATAATATTTCGATCATACGACGCGAAATACGGATTATGTAAATGGATATTTTGTTTGCCAATGAAGAGAAGTAAAAAAATATCAAAATTAGTGCAAAACAACAATAAAACTTGACTAATATGACGATAGTACGATTTATCATTAAATTACATGTAAAGTATAAATTTATAGGATTGGAAAGAGAAGTTAAGAATAACGCTGGTCAAGTTGCACACGCATATGTCTGCTACCCTCTGTATGTGATAAGTCATGCGACGACTGGGTTTGTGAGAAAGGAGAAGAAGGCGGTATAAAAGCCTTAATAACTATATTTTCAAGGCCACCGCAATTGAAACAGGATAACACACATTCTCTACCACCTTCCCCCCCCCCCCAAACCCTCTGGCAGCTATCCACCACGTAGCAACATCAGCCTGAGCTAGCAACCGCATCCATGTTCAACACGCATATGAGAATGCTGCTGTAATTCTACATCTTGTTAAGGTTTTATTTACTGTATGTACAGCTGTTGGTGCCACCCACCTGTAAATGCATAGGCGGCAGCACAACAAGAGGCAGTATCCACATACAGGATATGGATGTCCTTGCCATTCAGGATATGGATGTCCTTGCCATTCGTATCGTCGCTTCTAGTTAGCTGAACAAGTAATTGAATGCTCCTCCTTTATTCATAACAGAGATATTATGACATGTGTGTTTACAGTTAGTAATCAGATATGATGTATCAGGTATATTATATGCCGGAATGGAAAATACATACAGATTCTCTGTGAAAGGGAAAATGTACTACGGCTGTCCTACAAAAGAAGAAAACCTGATGTGAGGAAGACGCTTACGGAAAAGCAAGTAATATACTAACGTTTCTTGTACTCAGGTTGTGCAGTCTTATGTATACATGTAGGCCTATATACGCTGTTCACGATAAAGTGATAACTAGACACCCTCGTTACATACTTATCTCAACAAATTCATACTTATTCTTCCACAGCTTGTTTGTAACGTGTACATTTTTTAGTTCACAAAATATGTGTTTGAGGAAAAGGATGATTATCATTAGTGGCATATATTCAGATCTGATGCTAGGTTGAATTACCTATGAAATAAATGTAAGGATTGCTGTATTTGGTTTTATATTCATTTTACCTTTCTTTTTCTTACTGTTCCAAGTGCTGATAATACAGTGTTAGAACCCAGGCTTCTGGGGATATCGTCACAAACAGCGCTGGCCCAGGCAACTCTTCAAGTAGCCAACCAGTGGAGTGTAAAGCCATGACAGGAAAAGAAGAAAGAAAGAAAAGGTTGTCTTTGACGGCAAAAAGGAAAAAAAAACAGTACCTTGTGGCCAAGTAAAATGGAGGATACAGGATAAAGAAATGTATGAGATTGATACTTACTAATTTGTCAGTATAACAATAATAATTTTGTCTTCGTGCGTATTATTTTTGTGATATTGCCAGCCTCGATAGCGAAGTGGGCAAGGCGCAAGTCTACAGTGCGAAAGAGCCCCGGTTCGAATTTGGACGGGGCATGGATGATGTGTTGTCCTTCCCCTCATTTCACCCTCATCGGATCTGAAAACCTAGAGTCGTAAAAAACTCTTACCTCACTTTTTAGATATATAGGTACGTAATGTAGCAATTTTTGTTATTTATTTAATTGGCTAATTACAGGAAACAAGCCTTGGTTTTGTCAACACCACAAAGAGAAAATGTCTGGCAGAAACCCTCACCAATCGAGTCAATCACTGTAACTGCCCAATGCGATTCAGATTCCCGAATGCTTCCTAGCGAACACATATTTGTAAATATATGGGGAAAAAATATTTCGCGATCAATGTTATTAGTGGGCCGCGGTGTCTGAGCGGTTAGATCACTCGCCTTCCACCAAGGCGATCCTGGTTCAATCCCCGGCCACATAATATTTAGGAATACAGAAGTGAATTAGTCGGTAGGACAGCGAACTCAGTCACATACGCCAGAAAAATGGCTTTCCTGGCCAGCAACATGGCGGAAACACCTACTGCCAATCAACGTGAGGCAGCTGCTCTGATTATCAGCAGCCAGGCCAAAATAGGAAACCTGCCGTAATATGTAGGAGCCAAACAGACGCAGGGCTGGCATCAATGATCTCGAGAAAACAATGAGCGGCGAAGTTCGCCAAATATCAAACGAGCCGCAACGTCATTTCGCGTCTGTATTACAATTTATTCTGTGCCCCGGCCAGGTAAATCATGCCTTACGATGTCGCCGATGGGCGGATTTTATCGGGGTTCTCCTATTTATCCCACCTCTTCATTTCGATGATACTCTACACTAGTACCGTTTATGCTCATCGGCATTCAAGACTTTTGCCTACAGTGCCGTAGAACCTACTTCAGATCAATTTCATGTCTGTGCGTATCAGTTACGACAATGAAGTACTACATAATCAGAATAGGTAAATTGCAGGTGTAGGAACAACGTATTCTGGTATGCTAACATGAAACGTTCATACAGACGTGGTAACATATACGGACTGCATTTCCCCACATATTGTTATAAATGTAAATTTAATAAAATAATAATATTACTAATAATTTTGCCCTGGAAATTTGTTGTGATTGAGGGATGGTGCCAAAGTGCGGTATATTTTAGGCGGACTAAATCAAATAGTTACGTACTTCATGACAAAAAAGGACCCCTTCTGATATACTTTTGTATCCCCTGATATTGTTTCTCTTGGAGTTAGAATGGAAATTAGGAAAAATAAAACGCGTATTTGCACTACATTCAAACTACTAGATAAAACAAGCCTTGCGAAAACTTCAAACCGGAGGAAGATGTACATAAAATTTTTATTAATCAATATAAATAATTCTACGTAAGTACACATGTCGCGAACCCTCCTCCACACACACACTCACGCAAATACTTTGTAACTTCATAAATACATCGTATTATCAATGTCGATATCATTTTTGCTGCTGTCTGTGTGGCAAAAGTGAACGGGAGGAGAAAGCAGTCTTCTGAAACAATGAACCAATCGATTATCAAATAATGCACATCATTTGTGTACTGTTATATTAAGATAACGTAAGCAAACACAATCCCAGAGGAACCTCGTCTGGGATTGTTTTTTCTTCAGTTTTGTGTGTGTGTGTTTTTTGTCACTTTGTCTTTCAATACAAGTTTGGTCAACAAAACATGAGCAATTGCTATGTCCACAAACCAATAAATTCGAATAAAAGTTTATTTTAGTCAATTATTTATGTTGTGTCAAACATTCTTATTGCTACTGCAGCTTGTAAGTTTAACATTCAGGTTTCTCCTGGTATTTAAATTCATTATTTTGTTGTGTGTATAGGGCTCCAACATGTACATAAAGTAAGTGTTTTTTTTTATATAAATTTGTTCATTCAAAAAAACTTCCTATAGAAGAAAATTGTTATTTCAACCAGCTGTATAATTAGTATATTTTAGGAATGAGAAATGTTTTTAATAACCCCATCTTGCACCGTGGAACCCCAAAATTTCCCGGGATAGGACTCCAGGACGCCTCGCTTTCTTTGAAGTTGCGTGTTCCTCAACAATGAAATAAATGTCAGTCCGACTTTTATGAACTGCATTCGTAAGACGCCACAGAGCGGTGCTTGTAATGACTATAGATATATATTTTGTATAGTTAGATTTGAAAAAAAAAAAAAAAAAAAACCCAGTTTGCGTGTGTTCTTCTCATGCAAAATGCAACTCATACATTGACATAGTGTATCATTTCTTAAAATAAACTAATTCTGTCACGTAATACTTTTATCTACAAAATCTGCACCGATTTATGACATAACGCATGCACACAAAAGGTAACTAGCATCTGCAAGACAAACATTTATTCCTGCGAGTCAGAAACACTGTTGAGACGTACACAATCGCCTGGAAGAACAGTGACGCTACCTCTGTAGAAAACAAAACGCAAATGGCTTCGTGTTTTCCACGGTTTACTGAATTACCACCAGGCGAAAGCTTGGATGATACTTACTAACAACCGTGTCTGAATAACAGTAGCATAGTTGGTTTAGTTGTTGAGTATTTCTGTCTGTAATTACCACGCTGCCATACAAATGCAACACCCAGCCTTGCGTATTTTCAAACAGTATCATTACAAGAGAAAGATGGAAGGACGCTTTTGACCTTGGAAGCACACCAGAGGCCGACTGTCGAATTAACACTGTTATTTACGCGAAGGTATAAAAGGGGGTGGGGGCACGAATCCTGTATCGCGACACCTTACATGTTAATATCTTATTTTTCTGTTTCCGGCAAAAGTATTTGGCCTATTCAAAATCTGCGTTAAATTCGTCTAACTCATGGCCATGTTCCTGTAAGGCGACTTTAAAAAAACATTTCGTTTTAGACATTATTTTTAAATCATTTCTATATCGGATAATTTTAATGGCATGCAAACTAATTACAAACAGCTATTTTGTTGGGTTTTATTCCTACGATAATATTGTAATAGTTAAGATACTTAAAGACGATTGCATTATTCAATTAAAACTGCAAAGTTGACAATCGTGCTTCTTTGATTCTCTCCCTTGCCACTGTCTGTCTTCTACTCCTGATGATAATTTTTTTTTACATTTTAATTCCCTTAAAAAAAACTCTCACATTAAGTCTATGAACTGTCACAAATCAAAGGCACGAGCAACACAATCGTGTGTCATTTGTCTCTCACGCGTATAGAGCTCGATGTTGCAATCAGTCATCCTAATACTGGCAGTCCTGCCACCCTCGATTATCCAACTTTCCTTGCATAATATTTTAACCCCCCCCCCTCTCAGCCCAGTACCTTCCACATTTCACTCCTCCCCACCCTCTTTTTAGTTACGGCCAAGTCCTCGCTAAGTCGTGTAGCTTCTGGAGTCCTCAGTCAGGGTCAACATTGTGTTATCGTCTTCCGGTATAGTCGACTGGGGCACAGGAGTCGACAGTACGGAAACACACACACACACACACACACACACACACATATATATATATATATATATATATATATATATATATATATATATATATATAGTGTTCACGAAATATGTAACAAACCTTGCGAGATGATGCCATGTAAAAAAAGTACGTCAAAAGTGAACAATGCAAGTTGTTGGTCGGCGGCAATTTTATGGGAAACATTTGTGATTGAAAATTATAATTAAATATTTAGAAAACGTTTATTTGCCTTAAAAAAAAAGAGAAATAAATACTGGATATTCGGGTGTGGTTTAGTACCATAAAGATCTGCAATCTGAGAAAAAATGGTTTAGAATATTTTTCACATTCAGTAGAAAATGGTTCAAGCATTTTTTTTTTATCAGAACTTGAAATTTGCTCATTACGTTCGTTTAAACAAATCATACACAATTAACTGTTACTGATTTCTGCGGTTCAGCAGTTGAAATCGTAAGTTCAACCAATCATAGTAAAGGTCGGTATTCCCATGATGCCATTCGTATTTCACCCGATAACAATAACCTTGCTTTAACCTATAAAATACACTCAATACGGGATATTTCTAACGAAGAGAAGTGAAATTAAAGTTTTAATTATTAGTACTAGCGGAGAATCGTTTACTATTCTCGCAATAATTATTCCCTCGTTATTTTACAAAATGTTTTAATCATAGTCTTCGAAATGATCAAACAGCTTAAAACACAATATTCAAAGTCTGGCTGTGCTAAGTCAGTAACCTCGCTATTGTGTATGCTCAATTTTTGCGACTCCACTGCTTACTTATAAAGTCTTCTTCTTGCTGTGTAAGTAATAACAGTGTTTAACGCAGCAGTTGTTTGGCGCGGGTGAAGGAGCTGTTGGTCCTGCACATCTGCAAGGGGAGAGACGCCACAGGGATAATTGCTACGGCGCGCTTGATGGCACCCTGGAGCACAGACAACATGGCCTCTGGTCAGACCAACTTCGGCCCTCCGAGGACCGGCCCAGAAACACGCACTCTCTCCTCTCTCTGGCCTCCAGGGACCTCCTGGTTCCTTCTGGTGCCCGCGTCGTTAGCTACAGACAGCAGTGCTGGTTGGTTTGTCTGTTAATGATAGGATGTGTCCGTGCGGGTATTTAGACGTCTGAACATTTCGACGAGAAGACAGCAAGTGCATTCAGTACCAACATTTTATATTTTTATTGTATGAGCGTTATATAAGATACTTGTGAGTACAGTTTCATTTTACGAATCAGTTTTAGTTCGCATAGTTTTCTCATAACGGTGGGTCAAAGTAAAATTTGTCATGTTAAACTGCCACGCAAATAGTTAAAACCAGTTGACTTACGTAAACAAAATAATTCACAGAGAAATAGCATGACATGGGCTACGTAATCAGATATTTAAATAAAAAAACTCCCAGTGAACAACTTTTGTATTTAAAACACTTCTGAATTTGCCATTTTTTTCCTGAAATTTTGCGATATTTATAAAGATCCATAATATAACGTGAGTTTGGAAATGTTTGGTTACGTGCCCCGTGGCATTCTATTTCACTGAGAATTATTTCATTAAGTATGACAACTGGTTTTCACTATTTCCATGGCAGCGTAAAATGCAAGTTTTGACTTTGACGTGCCGTGATGAGAATACTATGCAAGCTAAAATTGTTTTGTAAGAGGAAACTGTACCCACAAGTACCTTCTACAAACCAACACTACTTCATGAAAATATAAATATATGATTTTAACGCACTAAATACCCTTAAGCTACGTGCAAACAGACAAATTTATATAATCTGTACAGTATAAGTTTGCCTGATTGTGACAGTCGTCTTCTGAAAAATATCTCTGGCAACTTCATTGTTTTGACCTTTAAATTATTCTGACTTCTTGGAAAAATATATTCTCCGTAATCCTGCAAAAAAGGGGGGGGGATATAGCTGCTCAATTTTATTTATCAATTTTCTGCAATTAATTCTGTTTTAAATTTTTTTTTTGGAAATATATTGCAATATTAATGCATATAAGATATTTGTGATGAATTCAGAAGAACATAACTCTGATTATGTTCATCTTGTATTGTACTTATTAATCATTCTTGAAAATTAATTAATAATTCCTATTTAATGATTTTGAATGAGAAATTAATGAAGGTTTCCATTATTATTTATGTCAAGGAGTTTATCAAGGATATATCCTATGCTGCGTCAAAGAGAAAATTTTGATACGTTATGACTCGAAAACTGAAAATACAATAAAATTTTCTAGCACTCCCCCTTAAGACTCTCTTATTAAAGAAGAATTGTCAAAATCAGGCAAACTTAGACTGCACAAGCTACACCTTCAAATACATTGATTGTTACGTTGTGTTTTGCATAACCGTTTACGGCCATATATTTATACTGTTTTCACGAAAAAAAATTAACCTAAACGAGAGCTGATATCAAAAGTCGTTTTGCAGATTTGTTAAATGTTTTGTCACCAAGTTGGTTGAGTTTAAATGCAGTAAATTACTTGTTTTAGCTAATCATGTAACTAACGAAATTTCTGTTAATTGACTTATTAGTGGAAACCGTATCACTTCATGACTTGAAAAAAAAAATTCTACCATGGAAAAACCATTTTAATTGTCTAAACGATTTTTTGTAGCTACTCTTGTTTTTAGGTTTTAAAAAATATCGCAAAGACAGTAGAAAGACGTGGGGCAGCGGATAGGGCGCTAGTCTATACCCAGGCACCCGGGGTTGATTCCAGGGGAGGTCGACCCGGATTGTCGTGTATGAGGATCGTGCCAGACGATGACGATTGTCGGCGTGTTTCCTCGGGAATATCCCGTTTCCTCCGCCCCAACATTCCGGCGCTGCTCCAAACTTACCTCAATTCGCTCCTCACCAGCGCTGAATACCTCGCTGTTTCGCATTATCCAAAGTTACCCAAGTATTTAAAAGACGAACATAATCTATTAATAGCAATGTTGTAATCATATTTGATAGTTGCTAGTATGTATGAATAAAATTAGGTTGCGGGTTCTACGTGGTGGGACAAGATGCCTTAGTAAAGACTATACCAGAAATTTATAAGTTACTGGTACAGAAAATAATAATAGCAACAGTAATCATTAAAAAAACATGGTGTAAAAATCTTAAAGAAGCAACGTCAGCCAAATGGCTTCAGATTAATAAACATGCAAACCGTTCGGTAAAACTTATCAATAACCAAAAATGTTCTGACAATTTACAAACCAAAAATTCATCTACATAACGCTTAGTATAGTATATGATACAATGCAGACGTATAACTTAACACTGAAACAAATTAAAAAATTGTATGTAAATAATTTTTTTAAAAATTCCCTCGTATCTCACACATTAAACAAATTCTCAGAACTTGGTAATGGCAGTATGACATGTTTTGTTTTACAAAAGTAATGGCTACGAGATATCTTTACTTCCACAATAAGATAAAATAATAACTGCCGATTTTTGTCATTTTTATTTTTTAATTTTTCAGCTTTGACTGAGTTTTGCCAAAAATAAATAACAGCATGTCAATTTATTAAGCGCGTCCAAGTGAGGAAAAATCGTAATATTGTATTTGTATGAATTAGAATAAGTTTCGTAGACGTTGATTGAGAATTCATTTTCCTCTTACAAAGAAGAAATGTATGTCAGCCAGTTTCCCCATGATGGCGCTTCAAAGCATGCTTTTCGTTCTTATAAGCCGCAGAAACCAGCGAACATTATGAAAATAAAAAAAAATATTTTGAAACTATATGTCACGGGCCACTGGCTGACATGTTATAAAATTCATTATAAAAATTATTTGTATTTTTTAAAAATCTAGAAAAGAGGCTACAAATTAAAAAAATGTAGAATTTTTTTAAAATACAATGTGACATGATGCTTCAACGGATTTTTTTATTTTTATTATCTTTATTGGTTTTGGCGGCTTATAAGAACAAAAAACATGCAAATTTCGACTTTGAATTGCCATTAAGAGAGAAATGACTGAGCTACTTTTTTTGTAAGATGAAAATGTACTTCCAAGCGACATGTACAAAACTAACACTATTTCATACAAATATAAAATAAATTTTTTCTCCACTTGAACACCCTTAACGGAGTAAACGATGAACAAGCATATTTTGTGTGTGTGTGTGTGATTGTTTGTGGAGCTTGTGGTGAAGTGTGTGTTTGTGTGTGTGAGGCAATAATCAGCGCAGCGTCACGAGAAGCGCCGGCCGGCACATATATTGTGATATCGCCTCTACACGCTGTCGCAAACTTGCGCGCAGTCTTCCTGCCGTAACGTTTTTGCTGTGGGACACTAAGCGATGACCCTGTCATTTTATTGAACGCGTCACTGTAGCAAAGTACAATGTACTTGTACACCTCGATTTCGAATGAATCCGGTACAAATATTTTGAGGAATAACCGTCTGGAAACGCCTATTTTGGCGAAGTTTGAGAGCTTAAAATATTGGTAACAATATGCGTGGTGTCATAAAAGGTATTTTTACAAGTAGTCTTAAGTGTATTTTCTTTTCGTAGATAAGCCTGTGGACGCATGTTTACTGGTCTCTGAGAAAATAGTAACTTTTAACATTGACCTTTGTAACCTGTAGTAGAGTTGAATGGTATTGTGCTGGAGGCATCCAAGCCACGAACGTAAGGAACAGACAAAAAACAAGCTCCTAAGTTATTATACATTAATCATTCAGTACGGTAGCTAAGCAACCAACGTCAAGCAGAGGTAAAGTTTTTAAAAATTAGAATAAATTCATTAACACAAGTAACGTTTCTTAGTAAATGTGGGATGGTCTCTAACACCATTCAATCAACCTTATCTGTATCTACCGTGGCTAAGTGTTCACTTATGACTAGGGCCATGAACATTTGCGAAAATAATTTTGCCCCGGCTTGTTTCAGTGTCTTGCGTGCACATCTGCAGCTGTGCTTCATGGTTATTGGCAGTGCCTTCGTGAAGTGACGCTTCTCATTTAACTGTGCCAGTCTTAATAAGGTTACATCAACACAGCACGTTTGTAATTTGCAGGTAGAACACGTGAGAGTTTGAACATCCAGTCACTTACCACGAAGCAGAACTGAAACAAACCGAGGCGAAATTCTTCTCGCGTAAATTTCATGGCCCCACTTATAAGTTATGATTCATGCTGAGACTTAAGAGGGCGTGGTACATATTTCAACGCTGAAAGCATTAATCTTTTATAACTGTACGTTTCTTGAAGCCAATTTACGAAAATTAAACAATAGCAATCCTAGACAATAGTTTTACCCAACGCTTCAAACAAAATTGTTTCCAGTGTTACAAACTTCTGAGGCACAATTAACGAATGAGTAATTTTGGATAAATATTTACTCGTAAAGTTGCCAAATACCATTATCTAAGTTGTGTATTTTATCTATGTTGGCTTCGAAAAAGCGTAGAAATAAATTGATGCATTCAGCGTTTATTTATCTACAACGCACTCTTAATAGTTAATACCGATCATTGCTCCGGACTCCAAACTACAGTAGCGCGTTGCCTCGCTCATGTCCCGGCAAGAAACTCTGCCAAAGAGACGAAAGGCCTGTGCTACCTGGTTTCAGCCATAAAACACCGTATAAAAGCAGCGATTAAAACTCGAAGAGTGGAGTGGTTTGACCACCAGTCTGCTTAGCGCCCAGCCTGCCGCGTCAACCGAGGAAGCTTTCCATTTCGTCGTACGTTCGACCATGAACAACTGGCCGAGCCATTTTCATTAGCACCGCTCGCCCCTTCTAACCCCTCCCCCATTTCCCGCAAGTCCAATTTTGAAATTCCTGACCCCGCCCCTGCCTTGAAGAACTAATCAATCAATCAGTTAGCCAGCTCGATTCACCCTTTTACATCGGCCGCTGTCCCCTCCCACTCGCCGTGACAACGCAATCATCAGGCGAGCACACCCTCAACCCCCCTCCCCCGGGGACCAGTGCCCTCGAGCAGTGATACACTCGCGGAGATGCGACACAGGAACCCACTTGGTGGCTGACATGCATCAGCCGGCATGCGAGCGTAAATATGCCGCGAGGAAGTAATAATGTTAGGGTGAGATTGATGAAACTGGTAACCCCATCAAGCATCTCCACACGGCAGGGTCCTGTTGGTTTAAACATAGCCCCGCATGATGGCTGCGTTGCCGTCACCACCCTCGTGACGGGAAGTATGGCGTCCTCTCAGAGGCTGGTGTAGCCTGTGCAGGCGTGCCAACGTGCTGTTCACAGTCTGCCAACTGGCATCTAAGGTATACTAGAAAGTACACTCAAGGCTAACAGCTAAACGCTTATTTTTGTCCTGTGCAAATCTGCTAAAGTCAAAATACAACAATAAGTTACCAGCATAACTGATAAACCTACTTTCATCAAAGTGGGTGCAAATTAACCCTGAAAGTTAAAACCGTTCACGTAATCTGGAAATACTAAATTATAATATTTATTTAGATGTACGATACACGATATATACTAAATACAGTTCTGCTTCCTAAGTAATATGCGAGTAACCAATTTAATAAATTAAGGAAAATTTTTTCTGATTCGTCTTTCTATCATAAAGATAAAAAAAGCAGCCATTTTCAAAATATTAGAGTTGGATGAACGAAATATGCAAAAGCCAAGTCATGTTTTTGTGCTGTATATGTGTACCAAGTTTGATGAATTTCTGAAAATAAAAAATATATAATGTATGTAGGCCTATTACTATGCTAAAAATATAAAGATTGTCGC
Organism: Medauroidea extradentata; assembly: GCA_003012365.1. Taxonomy (NCBI): domain Eukaryota; kingdom Metazoa; phylum Arthropoda; class Insecta; order Phasmatodea; family Phasmatidae; genus Medauroidea; species Medauroidea extradentata. The sequence goes on from PNEQ01098586.1 coordinate 18,822, forward strand.
ATTTTGAAAATCAGCTTTGTATGTAGTATATGTGCACCAAGTTTGATGACATTCTGAAAAAATAATTCCTAAAATATCTTACACTGTGCTAAAACTATGAAAATGGTCACCATTGGGAAAATATGAACACAAGATAAGCGAAATATATGGCAAGGTCTGTCCCCAGATTTTGGCATGTAGGAAATGTGCCGGACAATGCCATTGGTCGGAGGGTTTTCTCCGGTGTCTCACGTTTCCCGCACCCCATTATTTCGGCGCTGCTCCGTGCTCACCAGCGCTGAAGACCTCGATGTTTAGCGTTGACCAATACCTCTTCATTTTAAATGAACAACACCTCGATATTAAAATGATTAGATTAATTCAAGACAAATTTACGTGTTTTCACTGCCTTCAGGGGTCACATATCAAAAACTCTTTAAATCTTATTTCAGACATTTGAATAAGTATAAAATTTAAGCGAAATTCGCTAGAACAGTCTATAATGACGATTCACTTAAAATACATTTCACCCCTGAGGAATAAAATTTTGGAAAATTCTCGGCACAAATTTTCGGTTGTTTACATAATCATCCTCTTGGAGTGAATAGCTGCTTTATATCTTGAAGAGTCGATATATATCGAAGAGTAATCAAAAACACATTTCTCGTCATTTCACCCCTTTAGGAGTAGACTTTCAAAGGAAATCATAAAAAAATACCTTGTTTTATGCGTGTACCAGTGAAGTGAAAACAACGACAATAGCCTATATGGGGAGAGGAATATCAACGATAAATTTAATACACATTATTTTGCAACCCTTTTCGCCCATTAGGTGTCAAATTTCGAATGGTGGTGAAATTGCTTCCAGGCATTTAATTTATCATCATACTTGAGCAAAACTCACGTCGATATCTGTAAGCTCAACTGTTGAAACATCGAAATTATTCGAAGACACATAGCGCACTTTTTTTTATTCCTTGCGGTTCGAATAATATATATATATATATATATATATATATATATATATATATATATATATATATATATATATATAACATATATATACATAATTTATATATAAGCATTATTCTGAAGCGAAGAATACTTCATTTTCTCGACTGTTTCAGTAGAAATAAAGGAATAGTAGGAAAAATACATGCTAAGTCTTTTCAGCCTTTAACGGATAGAATTTTAAAAAGTATTGACAACGTATCTAATCAATTTGTACAAGCATCCAGCTGAAGTGAAAATCACGAAGATATCCTATTAGGTTCGAGATATCGAGATATATATAGACGATTCATGAGAAACACATTTACTCCATTTTCACTCTTCACGGGTTCGAATTTCGAAGAAAATATATTACTTTTTGTGCATTTACGTAAGCATTACTTTGAAGCAAAAACAACTCTTTATTTGAAGTGTTGGTTGTATCTTATTGTATTGTTAACCACGGCAATAGACCATCGTGGTAGAACTATATCGAAGGTTCGTGGAAAACACATTTCATCCGTTAATACTCTCTAAGGTGTCATATTTTGAATAACGTCTTAGCTGACGATCTCAGTACCAGTATTCATAACTATTTTTAAAAGGGTGCTTAGGAGGTTTTCCTCGGCAAGTTTTGTAAACAGATTCATAAACGGGTTTGAAGCAACATGCGTATCTGATCCAGACACCAAAGCCCAAGGAAATGAAACATTCCTGTGTATATTTTGTCTGCAACAAGAACTTGTAAAATACAAGATATGTCTTTCTCAGAATGACAGTTCATTGGATGTAACATAGGCTGAATCATCGACAGCACGTAAAGTCTTCGATAGCCCCCAATATAGAAAAAACACAAGAATGAAAGAAACAAAACAAATATCAGTTTAAAAAAAAATATATGTTTGAGTGAAAAAATTGACTTAGATTCTTCAAGTGATGATAAAGACTGAAAGTTTCTCTGCCCAAAAAAGGGAAGTGAATTACAATGAAAGTTTTCAGAGCACTAAGATAAATATTCAACATTTGAGACTATAGACTGATTACGAATGCCTTTCTTTTCAGTACTAAGATCGAAGATTTGTTGTAAACTGCGATAACTTTTGTTAAAAGGAGTCTGTCAAAATGTTTTGTGTGAAATAAGTGTTTCTCCGTACACACATATGTCCGTAAATAACTGTTCTGGGAACATAGTTTCTTTCCAGGAAACGCAAAAGTAACTATTATCGGTAGATGCTACTTTTGACTTTAGTCCTATTGTATGTGAGAAAAAAACGGATAAAAATAGAATTGTTAGGGCATTAGCGCTCAGTCTTCTATTGGCAAAGATGAAAAATTCGTTCTGGTGTCTGTAATTGACTCTTTATAGGCTTTTGACACAAACAGTAGTAACTAAATGTTACCGATCTATGTTACGCGTTATTGGACTACAGCCGCCGCGATCTGCTGCAGGCTGTTATGCCGATTATTACTCGTTCACCACAGGTCGAATCACCTTCATGCGTAAGGCCTCAACTGACGTCTGTCTTCCCCATCAGAACTTCTCTTAACAAACAATTATTAACGAGGTCCACTGCGTTCAGCCGTGAACATAATAATATACAGGCTGTCTAGAAACAAACGCTTAGTAACCATATTACGTGAATTCTGGGCTGAAATCGGAGACGAATATGTTAGAGGCAAAATGTTGTACGCCAACACCTAATTTCGCAAAGTGGCAACATAGCACTGTAGTTAGTCTCCTCTTGCACTCAACAGATATCTTACTACTACTGTTCTGACCTGCATATTATTGGTGCAGGTTAAAATACAGAGCAGTCCAAACATGATTCTATGTTTATTTGACGTAACACTAATAAAATAATACCTGTTCGTGGAGTGCAAGAGGGGACTATCTCCATGCAGTGTTGCCACATTGTCCACGTAAAATGTCACCGTACGACATGTTGCCACTAGTATTTTCGTCTCTCAATTCAGCCCAGTATTCACGTGGTGTGCGTATTATGCGATTGTTTCCGGACATCCTGTGTAGTTTTGTTAACTTATGGCGCTGCTGTAGTTCGTCATCAGACCTCCTGTCGCACCTGTGTTGCAGATGTTTCCACCGGATAGAAAAAGTATTCCGATAGAATGTAACAATCGTACTGGAAAAACAGGTGGAAGAGTACAGAGTAAAAAATGTTTAACTACACAGTTAATCAATAAAATTAATTTTAACAAATGATAAAAATAATGTGTGTATTTAACAACAGCCAGTGCCTGATAATCCTTCCACAGACCTGAGAAACCTACAAACATTAATTATTTTTAGTTAAGTCACTTGTGCTTCATATTAGTAAACTGGTATTTAACCGTTTGTATGAAATCTAGTTTTTTGTCCTTTTATTTTGTAATTATGTATTATCTCTTCACTTTATCGGCCCGATAATGTTTTTAATACAGTGTATATAGTCTAGGCATCTAAGACTCAAAAAATGATACCAGAGGAAAGTTTTGGTGGAGTTTTGGTACATTTTTTCGCAAAAAAAAAAACATGTAAAACCGGACTTTTTTTTATATATTGAAAATAACTCAAACTCTGTGCATTTTACATAAAACTTTACTGTATACAAAATTAAAAACGATAAAGTTTCCTATAATTTATGTTTTTTAAGTTTTTTTTTCTCCGGTCAACGGTTCAGCTGTGAGA
>PNEQ01098589.1:0-25000 GCA_003012365.1 Medauroidea extradentata
CTTGAAGACATTTTTGAGAGGAAAACTCTACAATAGCCCTATTAATTTTTGGGTGATACACACAGGATGGTAAGTCTGAAGAGGAAATATTTAAATATTTGCTTGAAAGTGTTATTGTATGTTAACTTACTGATATTTTTTTGCATGGAGTAGAATAATTAAATAGCAGTCTAGCAGCAATCTTTTATTTCAATTAGGCTTAAATATTTTAAGTGAAATTTTGGTTATATGACATGTTGTTATATTACAGTGTACCACTATTTTTATTTGAGTAATGCAGTTATGTTTAATTCATTGCTTAAAATGTAGCCTACATCATATTCATAAGATAAGGTTGTGACGAAATTCAGTAGGGCCTAAGTGAAATTACAAAACCTTGAATTTTTAGGATCTTGACCTTGAAAACCTGGAATAAGCCTTGAATTTGAAATGGCAAGTAGAGTGGCCACCCTGTAAATGGATTGCTGCAGCTAGACCATTTTTAAAGTTACTTGTTACTGAAAGAGTTCCATCGGGCCCGTACACATCACACCCAAACGCCTTCTGAATTCGCACAAAGAAAAATATTAAGTCATTTAAAACTGAATCTACCGCAATTAATTAGCGGCTAACGTCAATAAAGGTAAAACAGACTGAATATTTAACTCTGGCATCCCAAAGAAGCTAGCTATCCACCGCGTGTACTACTCAACCACGTGGGTGAGTCGGCGAACTTACGACCGCGGTCCCAACACGTCTTCCTCGTGCAGCAGGTCAAGAAAGACTGGGGCGAGTCCAGGGCACGCGTGGCGGACCAAGGGTGCCATAGCCTCCAACCCAGCGCACACGTCCCTCCGGAACTATTTTTAATTATAACTAATGACACGGGTTACGTAGAACCCTCAATTTTAATCCTATGACTCCTGGCACTTAATACTTGATACATAAATTCTCACTTTACGTTAATTTTTACAGGTTAGTCAAAAATTGAAGAAACAATAAAAGGCGCTGTTGGCGGAGTAATAAATTTGCGGCCATCGCCGGAAACCTCGTGACGTACAGGCGCCAGCCTCAGAGCTGCCAAGTATTACGGATTTTCCGTAATTATTACGGATTTAACCATCGTATTACGGGATTACGGAAGATCTCGCGGTTATTACGGAAACAGGACTTTGTTGCATCGTAACTATAAAAAAATAGCGTTTTTGTGTGATTGCTACGTTCATGCATTTGTAAACATCGTGTGATTGCGCGTGCGCATAATTCTTGGTAGCATTTATTTGTTTTAACATAATTATGGTATGGCCCTTTGTCTGTTTTACGATAAAACTAAAACATTTACTTAAACTACGGTACTAGTTCGTAGTCTATGTGGCACGATAATTTTAGTACGTTAGTTTGGCTAGCTTTTATTTATTTATTTTTTCGTTCGCAAGCAGTTTCATTTATCTATACGTTTTTGTCTTGCGAATGGAGGTGGATGCGTTGGTGTGAATATTTTGGTTAAAGGAAATTATATGTTATTTCGTTACGTTTGTAAAGATAAAACGCGTGGTGAAAAGAAGCGGAGCGTAATAAATAAATCCACCTACTTATTCTGCATTTTCGACCCGACTTTCAGAAAGATTGACCATGTGTAACTTCTTCGAATGTAGCCGACCGCCGCTCGTTTTGTAATGAATATGCGTGTGATTTTTCAATCGTACGTGGTGGTTTTTTGTAACACGTGAAGAAACGAGTGTAACAAATGCTGTGCGGTTATAGTTAGTTAACAAAGTAATTCAAATCAGTGTGAAACACACATGCACCCAGAAGGCCTAAGTGAACCGAACTATTTGTATGAATGCATTCACAATCTTGCTAACCTATGGTAAGTCACTTCTGCTACAGGTTTACAAGCTCAATGTTACTAGTTTGGCAAGGGACAATTTCTGCTACTAGTTGCATTGATTATCACTAAGGGGCTTATAAATATGAATTTTCCCTCGCAAACTCGTCCATAATGTTTTCATTTATACCTGCAGTGGAATTTACCTTAGACCTTCCTCTAGTAATTGAGCATCCTTGTCATATGACCTAATAAACCTGATCTGACTTTACAATTGTTTAAAATTATGTAGGTTTTTAGTTCAACATAGTTTACCGTCAGCAATAGATTATTCTGACATTTGTGTAGAATCATGCTACCAGATTCTGAAAATATGGCTGCAATTTTTTTTGCAGTAATGCAGTACATGGAAATATATATTTTTTCAGTGGTTCTTCTTATGCACATAATAAGCACATAGATATTTGGTTATTTAACGCATATTATTGTGTTGGTTAGGTTTTGTGTGTTTCTTAGGTTTTGGAAACAATTTTACCGCGCCTGATTTACGCGTTTTCTTTTCATTTAACTGCCATTACTGATAAGTGTGATTGGAGGTTGGCAGCTCTGCAGCCTGTCGCATGCCTGTTGCAATCCACAAGCCCAAACTGACATGAAAAGTGAGAATATGTATTAAATACACCTTTTGGCTCACATATTACAACAAAATGTTACTTAAATAAAGTTCCTGAAATTTAAAGCTGAACAAAATGAGACTAGTCAGGAGTCTCTACGACAAAATTGACTTGATTGAAATAATTAAAATTATCAATTATTGAGTTTTACCTAACAATAGCCCTAGGTAGCCCACCGCAATAAATACAATTAGTTACAAAGGTTTTACATTAAAATATGGCTTCCTTCTTCAGAATGGCATTCAGTAGCCTCGTAGGACTAAAGTTCATCCACAGATCTTGATGTTAGTAAAGATTATTACAATTAATTAACAAATTAAGTTTATTCAAAATCAAATGATGGGACTTCGGCGAACAAACGATGCACTTGAACTCTGCAAGCCGGGCAGGCTCACCGCTCTGACCGAGCAACTTATGAAATGTGGGGCTTCACTTCACAATTGCACATGATTTTATAGGGTCAAAAAAATATATATAAGTGGTAGCTGCCTTAGTGAGTTGGGGGCTCTTAGGCATGGGCTGGCATTATGGTCGGTGTTAGACTAACTCTGGGGTCACATAGACAACACTTAAGATGGAAAAAAAAAGAAGAAAACACATGGCTGGTGAGGCCAGTTACTCCACAAAAACATAAATTCTTGTCTTCAAGGTCCATTTTGGGATGTTATTTTTAAGAATGCCGCAATGAAGTTTGTTGAATTAATAATATTTTTCAGGGGAGTGAAGTTTTTTGAATAAATAAATACACTGGAACCGGATATATGATCTTTTTTTGGCTCAAATTTAAGCAATACCTTTGCCGGCAATAATATAGATTCTGAGCCCGCAACGACCGTTTTTGGAAGTTATTTTCAAGAAAGCTGCAATAAAGTTTATTGAAATAGTAATATGTTTCAGTACAGTGAAGTATTTTGAATAAATAGATATACTGGAAGCGGGTATATGACCTTTCTTTGGCTCAAAATTAAGAAAAACATCGCCGACAATGTAGATTCTTGAGGCCGCGACTGTTTTTGGAAGTTATTTGTAAGAAAGCCGCAATGTTTATTGAAATAGTAATATTTTTTCAATACAATGACATATTTTGATTAAATGATACTCTGGACGCGCATATACGACATTTCTGTAGCTCAACATCAAGAATGAATTCATGATATTGAAACACAAATATCGTTGGCAACGTAAATTAAGTGCCAGCATTGTCGCGTTGCGAAACTATTTACAAGGTACTATCACAATTTTTGTTGATTGAAATAGTAAAAATATTTCAATAGGATGAATGTATGTCATGGTTGACATCTAAAACTTTTCTTTGACACTTTACGCACAAACTTTGCCGGCAACAGTAATTCTAGTTGGCACAGCATACGTTTTGATGAAGTTGTTTGCCACCTTAGACCTCATCTTGGCAGCGAGCGGCCACACACGTGTACAATAATTTGTGTGCGCAAGGACCTATCTGGAAACTGGTTACTTCAAAAACAACACACATGACGTGTTTAACCTATGTCACTTGTGCCACTTTTGACCACTTCCTAGTCACAGCTCCTGATGCTCGCTCAGCAGATGGTACGTGATAACAACTCCCTTTGTTTTGCAGTTCTTTCACGTCTCTAACTTGACTGGCCATGTGAAAATAATCTGATTCTACTCTCTGCACGAGTTATTTACACACTTCACCAACGCACATGGAGAGGTTTTGATACTCGGTTTCAATTTGTTCACCTACAGTAAACAATTACAAACGTCAAGATGTTGATCATTGTTAATAAACTTGGATAACACAATCACAGAATAACTTTAAACCTACACAATGCTGTTTCATATTTTCTTTTCACGTATGCAAGTGTATCCACAGCTATTATTTACAGTCGAGCTGATTGCGTGTGTGTGTTTAGGGGGGGGGGAGCGCAGGCGTGGGCTAGTGAGACACCAGACGCGCTGTTGTCAAGTGTCGTACTGCCCTATGCCACACATATCTGAGATGCACCCGACGTTTAGTAGTGTCAATATGAACTGCCCTGCTTTCACTTGTTAACAGAGTAATGATTTATAAATATTACTGTGTATACATAATGACATTGTGGTAATTATATTTAATAGTTTTTAGTTAACAAAATGGAAAATGTAATAAAGTTTACATACAATGTACATATAATTGTAATATCACAGGCAGAAAGGCATACTACCATATCTGAGGGCACGAGAAATTTGTGGCAAAAAAGTTAGTGCGTACATGATGAAAAAGGGGTGAGCGAACGGCCATATTGCAGTGGTTGGCCGGTGGAGGGAAAGAAGCAGGTGGGTCGCCGACTGGTTGGGGGATGGGGAGGGGCATTCGGGCTGGTTGACTGGCCTTCGCGTCGTGCGGGAGGAAGAGGCAACAACATATATTTTTAGAACACGCACACCATGTGCGGCAGTACAGTTTTCGAGAAATAACTGCAACTATTTACGGTCATAATGAATGCAACACCTTTTTCTGCTATTTTCTTTTAATAAAATATTTTAAGCCAATTTTTTCAATTTTCCATGGTTCCTGGAAAAAGGGTTGTTACGTGGAGAGGGTCGTTATTCCCGGGGTCGTATGATCGAGAGTTGACTATTATTTTTTGTTTCTGAGTGATATAAGTTGATGGTGGAGACTTCCTGTATCAGCTGAACTTTACAAAGCCAACCAAGTGTATAGGTGGTAATTTATTAATATAAAGAGTAGTATGGGTGTTCAGTGGAAATTTTGGTTACGTTTGATATTTAAGTGTGGGTCCAACAACAGTGTGCTGCTATAAGACGATGAATAAAATTAAAATATATTTTCAATTGATATTTGCTTAAAATATTACTTGATATACTATACTATTAAATGTTTCATGCTCAGGATGAAATTAAATACTGTACAAATAAATGTGTTGAACTCATCCTTTATGCATTTTTTAAATGTGGTGGTGTTTTAGAGGTTATGAAAACAGCAATTTTGTGTTTGGCGATATTCTAGAGCATGGTGGTAACAGTGATTTGCCCGAGTTTGTACTCGTGTAGTCTGTTCTATTCATTGATGTAGTGTAGTTTATATAACTTAGGTAATCATTGGAATAATGGAACACAAGATTGTAATTTGTATTTAAAACATTGCAAGTTGTATTGAAACATAATTGTGGTGAACTGTTGTACTGAGGGCATACTTAACACTTATGGTTTGTCCCTCGGGAAATGCCATTGCGTGTGAGGAGTTTGTGACCTGCACTAGGTCTCTTATATAGTAATTTCAATTTTTTTTCTTAATTAATATTTTTTTTGTTTATAACTATTTAAGTAGGCCAACTTAACCAAGTATAAGGATATATATGACGGGATCCAGCATATTAATTGGGGATACTAGTAGAGAAATTAACAGTAAAATTTCATTTAAAATTTAAATTTTAACAGTTGAGGCAAGATAAAAGTAGTAAATTTGTGTAAATTTTTTCTGATTTGTATCATTTTGGACTCAATTTAAAGAGAATTTAATTTTGAACAAGTTTTGTAAGTAACTTTTTCTTATATTTTGCCTCGTTTGGATTTTGAAAATTTCAAGTAGTCTCTGAGCTCACCTCCTCTGGAATGGGATTTATCTGGCAGGCAGGTCAGAGTTCAGACGCTTGGAGGCAGGCACGTACAGAGGCGTACTGGAATGCAGCTAGAGTTGCTGCTGGTCATTAGGCCATCATCGTGGGTGGTAGTGTCGTGCGCAACAGAACTTTGAAAAGGTGGTAATCCGCGACAGATTGATGACACAGCACATCCCCAATTAATAAACTAATTAACATTTCGCTGGTATTGTGGAGCAAAGCACTTTGCACATTTGTCAGTAACTATGTCACATAATTTTCTTCTGTTATAAATGCCAATTGACCAGTTTTTTAAACAAGTTGGATCCTGATGTAACACTCCGCCGCTCGGCCGAGTAAGTCAAGAGTGTTTGCCCGGGGGAAGTTAGTCGTGATCGATCGGAGCTAGTGAGCGGTCGTGAAGAGATGACTGGTTAAGTAGTAGTTGTTAAAGCTTGCAAACAGTTAGGTGTAGTATGTCGGAGCTTGGGCGTGGTCACTGGGAAATGGCTGGCGGAGAGTTTTATGGGGGTTTCATGGCAGAAGAGGAAGGACGTGTACGGCGCTGGAGCGGAGGCGTCTAGCCCAGAGGGCGGATTTGCCAGTAAAGTAGGCAGTATTGCCAGCTATGATTTCTCTTCTTGTTTACTGTTGTTTACTGAATCAGTACATCCAAGTAGAGAGGTGCACTAAATGGGTACACAAGTGGACATTGCGGCTTTACGACACCGTCAAGAAAACTAGTTAATGTGTATTGAGTAGTTTCTTTGTTGTTGGGATGGCAAACTGAGGCATATCACAGCTGTTGAAAGACCTGGACGAACACTCTAACCTATGTCCATTCGCGCACTGGTATCACCTATTGAGGTTTACGTGTTTAAGTTGATATGGTTACTGGAGTAAGTGTAAGTGTTTCAGCAACGATTGATCTTTGTACGTCAGGTGAACCTTCAATAAACAAAATGAAAATTTTATTAAATTTTTGTTTATTAATACTTTCTGTGTACGTGAACACCTTTCGAAGCACCTCAGGCTATCCGGGAATGTAAAACCAAAGAGAAATGATTTGTAATTTCTGGAGTACTTGTCATAGTCATCGCTCGCCATAATCAGCTGCTCCCGCTAAGATCCGTTATATCTATCGCCACCCCCGTTACATTATATATATCTTAATACAGTAAAACCCCGCTTGAAGGGCACTCGGTTTGTACGTACACTTCGCTCATCGCAAAAAAAATTAAAATAAAATTTTAAAAAATAAATAAAAATATAAATTTTTGTAATTGAAAACCAGTTGAAGACACCTATTAAAAGTTGTTATACATAAATGGCAATAATATTGTGTTTCACTTTGAAAATGGCAAAAATTCATTAAAAAACACCGCTGCAGGCACGCAGGCCAGAGAGCACGAGCTGTTGTCATTGACCTGCCGCCAGCTGTTTCTGAGAGCAGTATCTGCTTATCTCTCTCTACCTCACTCGCTGTCTCTCTCTGGTGAAGTCTGTGTGTCAAGATGCGTCATGTGATGCTCATCACAGCTTGTGCCCCGTCCATTGCTGCTGCTGCTGCTGCCAGCCAATGTTGGCTCTGGATGGGCATCATAAGTGACAAAATAAGTATTGTAATTCCGCCTTTACCCTCCTCTCCTCCCCCCGTAACTCCTGCCAACTGCACAATTATTCATCGTGAGGAATTATTTGCTACGTGTACATTTTTTATTATTTTGCTTTTCTTAATGTACTGCAATTTGGATTTTGATTACAATTTCGAAGTGGAAAGTGTACGTGTCAAAATATTTTCTTTACGTATTTCGTAATATGCAGTGTGTCTACCGGGTCACTGAAGTCGCCAAAAAGTCGCGGAATTTAAATGAGGTCGAGGAAGTCACGAAAAAGTCATTGAATTTAACAAAGGGTCATGGATTTTGTAAATGGGCAGTTTATTTTCACTTGTTTAAATTGTGCTCATTTAATTGTAGCTTAGAGAAACTAGCATATACTTCGCTAGGAATTCTCTGCAAATTCAACCTTTGTGCTGTACAGTACTGTGTTCGGTACTTGTGCCCTTCTAACGATGACACGCCCAGCTAATGTGTGTTGCAAGATTTGATTTAATGCATAAACAGCGCAGTCAACGAGTTCAAATTTATTCACTTTTTTTACCCGTTTTTACCCGTTGCCAAGTGGTGTTTACTTTCTGAGAGGCTCGCCCTGCTGATGTGTAGTGTTAACGCATTCCCCTCTTTTTTTTTTTGTCGTTCCTTCCACTTCAGTTGGCAGACACAGTCACACACACGCACATACTCCATAACGGCGCAATACTCTAAGCAGACAAAGGTAAATGTGCGTCACACCTTCATCACGGATAAATACCATGAAGCCGATGACCTGACCACAGTGTCGGCGCCAGATATCCTAGTAGGATATTAAAACTCGAAAAGTCCCTCACTCGACCAGGAAAATATAATAAGAGTGTTACAAGTTGTATGTCTGCTGAGCATTTTTTAGCTAAGGGGATGAAATAATTGAGTTTCCGGGAAACACGTTGCAAGTTGTTTCCCATGCTGAGAAAGTATAATACTGGAGGGGGAGGGGTGGTCATCTGCTGGCCATGAAACAATCGTGTAATTCTAGCCATCACTGCCTAGTTATCTACATGAAGAGTAAGCTTTTGCCTTATAAAGAAATTAGGGTAGACAAACTGTAACGTAGTACCGCTCACAAGCTGAATGTTGCTCTCCGACGTGCGCGGTCACATTTTTTAACAACTTTAACTTTTTTTTTTTGCAATTTTTTGACTGTTCCTGAGAGTGTATTCGTAAAATCGCTACCTTGTTGAAGAGAGCAGCACACAATATCAAGATGTTAGGGTTAAAAAAAAACTGCTAAAAACATGTAATCATTGTTTTTATAGTTCTTGTAAATAGTTAAATTTAGCTACTGTGATGACGTAAGTATTATTAGGCATAAACACACAGGTCACAAGAGGTTTTTTTTATGTCCCCATAGGTTACAGAAAAAGTCACTGAATTTTGTTTGATGGGTTGGGTAGACATTCTGATACGCCAACAATAGTCATGAGCCGTTGACACACACACTATTATGAAGTTAGGCCTACATGCTATGCTGAGGCCTTGTATTTTTATAGTCATTTACCGTTAATTTTACTTGTTCACATTTATCGCACATCATTTTGCTCATAATAGCATTGGAAAATTTCACTAATTTATGCTTTATCAGAAGAAGTAAGATTAAATGCTTAAATTTATTACAAGAAACATGTAAACTTATGTTGTATTGTATTGTTAACATGTTACTCTATGTTGTACCATATTGTTCAGAGACGGTGCACTATTTTCGTTCATTTTATCTGACTTTGTAGTCTTTTCTGAAGAAATTGTGTATAATTTGTCAGAATATATTATCACACCGTATAAAAGTTAACTTAATATATAAAAAAGACTTGAATTAGACTTCTGCCAAGTAAAAAGAAACCAAAATGCCTTTTTAATAATTTTTTACATTTAGAAGTTACTGATGTAGTACATTTCAGGTATCATTTTGTTTATATTGCAGCATCCTATCAAAACTATTACCGTATTTACGCGTGTATAACACCCCCATTTTTTACTAAAAACCAATGTCAATAAATGAGGAGGCTGTTATACACGAGACAATTTGAATAAAAAATTTTTGTATCTAAAAGACGTTGTTATAGCCTACTACAATAACTCTAGAGAATGAACACTGCTATGAATAACATGGTGAACGATCCCTTTAAAATATATATTTTTAAATAACAAAATTCAGTACATAACCCAAAAATAACCGGTACTCACGTCGTAAACAAATATGGCGGCCGCTTTTTTCCCCTTCAGTCGTTTATTTAGGCAATATTTATTTATTCAGACCCCCATTGGATAGTGGGCACTCACAGAACCGAAGTGAACAGAAAAATTGGAAAACAATGAGTTAAACTGCTTACATAATTACATTTGTGTTGATAAAATTACAACTCCATTCTCGCCACGCATTTGCATTGTGTACTGACAGTAAACTTTCTGTTTCTTGATAATGTTCTTTTACAGTTTTCTTCTGCATATCACAATTCTTGTAATTCAATTGCTGCTGTGTAACTATTCCGTACTTTCATCACTTTTTTATTACAGCCACATGTTTCGTAGCTTTCTGCCCAATGAGCATTAACCATACAAGCAACACGTCGACGTCTTCAGAGTTCCGACCAAAGAATATCTTCGCAGCAGATATTCCACTCTGCAATACGTTCATATGCAACGACCGCAACTGCTGAAGAGTATGTAGCGAAGACACACCAATTGTACCCTAAGACACGTCTTTCTTTCTGGAAATGTTTTTGGAAAAATATTACTTTAAAATATTAACTTGGATGACTTTATTATTTTCTTCGATGTTCAATGGTCCACGTTAATGGCTAGAACGGAGTTCTTTTTTGCTGGGGCTGTTGTACACGAATATTTTATATTTGTAATTTATTAAAGTCAAAATTGGGGAGGGTGTTATACACGGGCGGGTGTTATATTCGTGTAAATACGGTGTTCATTATAAACGTCTTATTTGCCAGTTGCATAAGTAAACACTGCCAATACCTATTGCCTGCTGCATGTAAAGTTAATGGCGACGGTGCGTTCTAGTTTTCTGTTTTATTTATTTGTTTATTGTTTATGCACTAATGGAGTATTAATTTACTCAGAATTTTTAGGCATACTAAGATAATATGTGCAAGAACACCTGCTTTCAGCTAAGGCTCTTGAAAATGTGATCATATCCGCTTAGACTTCTTATTGATTCTCGCTCATGTCCTAGAGGGTAGGGGGGTTGCTATCAGGTCAAAATTTGGTTCTATTGGTTCGTATGGACAACTCTGTCGTACGGACAAATTTTGGAGACCGCGAGTGTCCGTGTAGAATCAGGGTTCGACTGTACAAAATTTTAATTTTTAAGAAAAGTTTCTATTTTTTTGGACATCCTGAAATGGAAAGGCAGGCAATATACATGTGTTTCACAGCTGGCACAGCATTGCTACTCACGTGTGCAGGCTTTTACTCTAGTCATTTTGTTGTTTACATAGTTATGTAGTTGTTTAACTTTTCTACTAATACACACAAAGTCAATGCTAGTAAATTCAGTTACATTGTAACTGTCAAATGTGTATAGTAAGTAATGACATTTTATTTTTCTACTCTACTGTGAGAGAGAGTGCTTTCTAGCACATTTCGCCCCCCCCCCCCCTGGTTTTTCATTCTCTTTTCAAGCCCATGTTGACTCATATTGCCTGGCTCTTGGCCTAATGGCAGGTGCACAGGACTTGGTGTAAAGAAGACAGATCTTCCTCTGTATTAATTTACTTCCATACAGTATTAGTTTACAGACCTGTGGTATTTCTTTCTTAAATTAAGAATCACTCTCCTTTAGACTTTTGGCACCAAACAGTTTATGAATACCACTCCACCTTCTTTTTTACTTCTTTTTTATGTATTGGAAAGTAAGAATTGAAATAAAATGTTATATACAGGAATATAAGTTTGGTTTATCACCTGGGTGCTAATATAGTATAATTTAACTTTGAACTTTTGCTATTTGAGGACATTGTGCTTTGTTTAACATGCAGAAAGTAGTGCACAGGTTAAGTACCAAATTTCAGCATGTCACATGATGTAATATGATTAACTTTCGTTCTCCTGAACAACTTGTGATGAACCATTATGATCTGATGACAGTGCTGGAAGTTTTAGTTAGTAATTTTTATTTTACAAATGTTACAATCATGTTAGTTTGCAAAACATAACTATTGTAATTACTGTACAGTGAAACTTGCTGAAATTTCTCCCACATCATCATATTACATTTTACAGTCCCGCCATTTTCTGCAGTACATGTTTGTTATTGTTATTACTTCCTGTATAAAAGTTTCTGCAGAAATCTGATACACGCTTAAAATATAATACTCTCCAGATCAGCTCCAAATGCAGCTGTGTTATTAACAGCACACCGACAGCCAGCGTGCATGATTTATCCTGCCTGACTACTCGCTCAAGACTGGCCGTGCTTCCCTTCATCTCTCACCTTCCTTCCTTCCCATGCTCAGACAGAAAGGAGGGACTTGTTGCCTGCAGTAACAGTCTAATAGCTACGAGAAAGGGAAATAGCCTCCATGCAGGGCACCATTCTTTTACATTGTGTTCTTCATAGCAGCTTTCACCTGCTATCTTTTTGTATATTACCGCAAAACATGCCGAAATTATTGTACTTGCTTGCATTCAAATTATTTGTACAATATTTATTAGTATGCTAATTTTTTTTATGTGTATCAGTTGACAATAAAATATTGTGATCATAAATTCAATAAACTCCTATTAAGATGGTTGTGTAAACAAAGAAAAAGGTGGGAACCTGCAGCTAAATTTTATTTATTGCAAGAGAAATGAACATTGTCACTAGCGAGCTTTCAGTCATTGGCTGGCTGGTTAGTTAACAGTGTTGTTGCAGCAGGAAATAGTTCTGATGCTATAGTGCAGGTCTGCCACTGGTATCAGTTACAAAATCCGGTTGCCAGCATTAAATAATCCGTAAAGTTAAAAATTTTTAATTTATGGTGTTTGCAAACATAAGCAAGTTCAATATGATTGCACAATGCAAAAAAAAAAAAAATAGGCGCCAAAAGTAGTTTCAGGTGCACATTAAAATTACATACTTACGAGAATACAAGTAGGGCAAAAAGTGTATTGTTCTACACATACACAGCTATTAACATTTCATGTCTTAGATTTATAATGAATAAACACTGGCAATGTCTTCGAACACAGCTGAAATTTGCTTTCAAAGTATATAAAAAATAATTTTACACATAAAACACTTATTCAACAAAAATGTGAAGTCAGTTCTGAATAATTTATTAGAAAAAAAATTCCACCACGTAATTATCAGCTCAGTGTTATTTATTAAAATTTCTTGCTTTTTTTTTTTTTCTAAGCTTATCAACCATTTTCATGGACTTCCGCATTTTACAATGTAACAGGACATTCAGCATAGGTGATTCCATTGATGACTTGTGAGTTGTTTTTACCATCTTCAGATTGCTGAATGCCCTTTCAACAGCAGCATTGTTGTGGGGAAGAATTAACATCGTTTTTGCAAATTTGCTCAAGACTGGTTCTAGTGTAATTGACTCTAGAAGGGATAACCCCAAGTCTCATACTCTTATGTTAAAAACCTTCCAGAGATATATCGCTCTACTCGTAACCCATAACCCGATAGCCAGGCATCATTATTGTACTATAATTTTATTTGTGAGTTGTGCACCATTTGTGTGAATTTTATTTTACAGACAAATTATTTTGCTTGAAAATTAGCAGGCATTTAAAAATGTTAATCCCGCACATTGACAAATTGTGTTCTGCTCTGTGTTCATCCTTTATTCTTGCCCAATAATGTGGTAATGAGTACTCTCGCCAGTCCGTAGTTCGAGAATTCGTGGTACTAAAAAATCTGTGGTTTTCTCAAAGCAATGTCTGTTTTGATTATTGCAACATGCTGCGCCGTGCTGCACTGCACTTAGCTTCTTCGAGTTTGTGCTGCGCTGTGCCGTGCTGCTACAGTAGCAAGCATCGGTACTAGTAGCATCAGATGCGGCAAGCCCAAGGTCAACGTGTCTTCCCGGAACACAACAAATCGATAAGACGTGCACGGACACTTGACACGCCAAAATACCGTGTCATTGTATTGACGGTCCATAGAGTAAATAAAGTACTAGTACAGAGTGGACACTCAATGCTTTATGCCGGACGTGTTTTTGAAGCTCTCATAGCTCAATAAAAGAGTCAACGTGACAAACATTAAAAAGAACTGGGCATGGCATAAAAATTAATTTGCTGCATAGTAAAAATGTAGTTATCAAAACTTATGTCTGAAGTCACATTTAATTTCAAGGAACATGTACTGTACTTACAAATAGTACACGTATATAAGACTTCAATATTATTTTAAGATAAATTAGGGAAATGTCTTGTTTGAAACCACAAAATGGCCAACCTGTGTATTTTTTTTTTCTCGTGTGAGAAAAATGTAAATTTTAATATTCTTAACTTTATTCTGTATATTGATCTCTTTTATTTGTTAAGTTTTAAGGTACAATTATCAGTGAGAGTTATTACAGGAACTTTATTTTATTTCGTGCTTTGCTGGGAGTTGTGATTTTTTTAATTCTGCACTTCACTATTAAAAATTAGCAAAGCTACAAATAATGACTTTGCTCTTTAATAGAATGCAACATATTACATAAACGAAATAAAAACTACACACATAACACACGAGATCCAGCAAATTTGGCGTTTACAAACCAGTTTTTGTAATACGAATAACACGTGGTAGCCTATGGCAACGAAATTCGTTGACCATGTGCTTCACATTTTGAAAAATTTGACAAGTAACATCTCACTATCATCAAACTAAACAAGCATTATTTTTGTTAAAATTAATAAGAGATTCAACATAAAATACATCCTAACAAGAAATACAAGTACACTCCTCCACAGCAAGCAACAACATCTGCCATTTTGCACTCAGCAAGGGTTTCAGTAATGCCACTCTAAATACTGTCAGTCAGAGACACATTGATTTATAATATATAAAAAACTGTTACGATATTTTTGTTCGTAAAATATTAAAGAACAAACACAAATGCTATCAGCAATATTAATTACGAGTAAAAATTTTATTCTGTTAAGTTAGATTTCTAGTGAGCTGATGGAAAAAAAAGTAGACTTAAAGAAAAAGAAGAAAAGCCTTTGAGGTCCTGCATACGTGTGCACGTCATTATGGTAGCCGTTTTCGCAGGCCTCCGAAAGGTGCGCCGAGATTCGGCCTTTACCAGATTATTCGAAAACTGCTCAACGCACATGAGTGATGTCTGCTTAGGAATATTATTCAAGGATTACTATACGTGTGTATACCAACTTCTGGTTCAACGGTAATCATTTAAGGCATATTGTAAAGCGGCTAAAATGGCAAAAATGGGTGTTTTAGCGGTGCTTTTCGAGCATTGAATTCTTGCTACAGAATCTTCTATAGGGTGCAGATGTATACAACTCACCTTTATCGTCAAAATTACAGTTATGTCTCGTATAGGTGAGTTTCGGCGAGAAGACAGAACACCAGTTAGTTACTTGTGCCTAGAGACTAGGGTAATGAGTGATGTGAATGCTTTCTCGAACTTACAGCTTCCGCATTTGTAGGTCTCGAACGCGCAAAAGACATCCACGTAGATACTAATTTATAAAAAAATAACTTTCTTCTTTATTTTACTTTACACAAGAGATTGTAATTTTATTTTAAGACTTAAATTTAGAGTGGTTTATTACATATATTTCAATCTATATTACTGTATTTATGATTTCTTCTAGTTGGAAACAATTTAAAATGCAGTAAAAAATTAACGAATTTTTGTTAAATAGCTGTTGAAAGTCACTGCTACTTGTTCTATAAAAAAAATCACTGCCCAGCGTCGCCTTTATTTATTTACAGTGAACCCTCGATAACTGGGGCTAAAAGGAGGGAGAAGCTGTCCGAGTTATGATTTGTCTGTGTTATCGCGGGGCGTCCGGAGAGGAGGGGTAATCAGTCATTAATCACAAGAAACGTGAGGAAATCAGTACGCTATCATTTCTACAAGCAAAAGAGGCGGCAATATATACTGCTTTGTACGTATCAATTTACAGGAGGAGGTAGTGGGGAAATTATCACTGTAATGTGGAGAACTATAAAAGAAAGAATGTCAAACAACCTGGGTCGGCAGATTCTTTTTTATTTTTTTTATGCTACTTCTGGCTGATCTTTTTTTATCTGTGCTAGAAGCTGGCACCAAGGCACCCTTCTACCACATAAAAGTTCTCACCTCCTCCTCTCATCTGGCTGGCGACAGTTTATGTGCGTACACGTGTGTGTGAGAGATAAGCTAGGGTGGTAGAGCGCGAGCGGAAGTAGTCAATGTCAACCGGTACTGTCTCAACAGTAATAAAAACACCGCACGTGACTACACGCAACTCACAAGATGTTTATGTTAAAAATTGCTTAACATCAGCATGTCACAGTGTCTGCAGCCAGATGCTAGTTTCCTACGAGAAATTGTTTTTTTTCCAGGGCCTCTCTGCTACAATACGAGGCCAGGAGAAACTTAAATCTCAGTCTACCTTTCCTCCTTTTTTTGTTTAGTTGAATTCTATGGCCGTGGTTGAAGTGATGATGTGCGCTTGTTGGCCTCCCTCCATACTATCTTACTTTGGCTGCGTCGTGATAGATCAGTGACGTCTTTACACACACTTTACACTTTAAATAAATTTCACAGATACCATCAACATTAACGAGAACTCAATAAAAGCCCTTTCATTTTAATCATTAAACTTTTTCAAAAGCGAGGCCGTCTAGAATGTGCGGCCCAGGGCAAAAGCCCTTTTCTGCCCCTCCTTTTTTTATAATTTATTAAGCCCTGTTTTTTTTTTCGATATCGCGCAGGCCTCTAGCGTAGTGGGTTACGCGCCAGTGTATGGTGCGAGAGGCCCTGGGTTCGAATCCTTGCTCGGGCATGGATGTTGTTGTTCTTTCACCTCATTTCACCCTCATCGGCTTGTAAGATGTCGTTAAAGGGCCGTAAAACCCTCTCACCACATTGCCTACATTGCAATGCAAACCAATGGCTTTTAATTTTTTTTTATTAATGTCTGGAACAAATTGTTTGGCAATCTTGAATTTATCGCACATACCAGAACAAAATAAAATTCCCTTTAGGTGTCATTGTGACCTGTAGTTACCTTCCAATTCACCAGCATCATACTGAAATGTTTGTTTATGATGCACGTACGTGTATGGCTCGCACGGTGAACAGAGGAGTGGTAAAGAAGGGAGGTCTTCTGCTGAGTTGCATCTCTACTCACGCGCCTCGCTAGCAATATTTAACCACACGGAAATTGCCAGATATTTTATGGTGAGATTAATAATGGCTACGTAGCAATGAGCAACTGCTTTTAAAGCTTAATACTGTTTTGAAATAAAACGTGATGGATTTAAATGAAGCGCACACAATTTTCTTATGATTTTTGACCAAAAAATAATTTAATTAAAATTAATTTTGTTTTTTGAAATTTTGTCGGAGTGTTCCGAAGTTCGGGACATTGAGGTCTGAGTTATCGAGAGTTCACTTATAACCGAACACGGGACGGCAAATAATAAGCAGTGACTTATCCGATACCATCAGGACGTTTAGGAATACGGGCATGCGTTAGGACTCGACCCTTGCTTTTCTGGATCTGGAGATGGTAGCACATTATTCCCGTCCAAACTGGTACACCGTACATTACCGCTTGCCTGCCGAAAATCGTATTTAACAAAACGAGAGTCAACAAACACATGAAAACTGTACATAAAGTAAAACTTAACGATGGCGAGAATGTTAGGGATTACTTACACTGCTTTAAAAAACTTTATGATTTTTTAGACAGTTTGCTAAATGCAGGCTTTAGTATAAAATGTTCTCTGCAACGATATCAGCACAGGTGGCAAGGTGCGTGGTCTGTTAGAAAATTTTCCTGGTTCAAATCCTGACTGGCCCAAAGTTTTTTTTTTTTTAATTTATTTTTTTTATAACTTTTTTTATATTCCACAGAATATTATTAGTAGTAGTACGATTACTTTAATTTTAAGGAATGTTTTTTCATCACATTAAAATAACACAATATTCGACCATTACATTGTTACAGTAGAACCTTCCTATAGTGTTCCCATTTATAATGTTTTCTTGGTTATAATGCTACCTTCACTTGGTCCCTAAAACTGATTTGTAATAGGAAATTACTCTGTTATAATGTTTTCCCATTTATAATGTAAACATTTTTTCAGTGTCTTGAGAAACATTATGACAGGGTTCTACTGTATAATCAACTATTGGTAAAGAGTACAAACTAATTTGTTTTCGCTGTAAATAACATACAAAACAATATAAAATTTTTTTTTTTTAATGTTTTACGTTCTGAGAATTTTTTTTGTGCTAACCTTAATATAAGAAATATTGTGTCTAGAACAATAAAAATTTGTCGTCACGTTCAGATGCACATGTCTTATTTTGTGTTTTTTTTAGATATTATAATGATACAATTAAACAATTTTCTGGGAAAATTTTTAACGCTCGTAATAAGAAATAATACTTAATTAAAATGTACTAATGCATCTTTGCTTTTCATTTTTATGCATGTAAAATAACAATAACGCAGTGTAAACATTATCAATACAGGCATTCTAATTCTTCCACATTGCCCCAATCATGCAAAAGAATCGTAATTAGTAAACATTTTGCATCACAAAAAAAAACTTGTTTCTTTAGAAACTACTAAACATCTGCAATACATCTACTATCAACTTATTGTAAAATAAAATCACATTTCAGACGTTGACAGTTGACAGGCAGTATATTTTAAACAGTTCGTGCGCTGTATTAGTGTTATTCTGAAGCCTTCGAAAATTGTCAAAAACACTTTTTTATTTAATAAATTTCAAAAACAAAGGTAAGGTAAGTGAGCTTTACGTATCATCGACAACCAGGTTATTAGAGACTGTTTCAAAATGAAATTACTGGATACAAACAAAGTTTCGACTGTACCTAATGTTTTAACTGTTAACAAGAAACAGTTATTGAATATTTTAATTGTGACCGTTATAATCCGTGATTTTTCTCTCTTTGTTACCTTAATTATTGTGTAAACATATTCAAATGCTAAATAATACGTTTCAAAAGTACAAAGTTTGTGTTCTTGTTATAGCCATGGTAAAATACGGCAGCGCTCGTCATCGCCTTCATTTGTTTCTAGTTTCGCGCGAGCCGGCGAATAATAAGCAGTGACTTACCTCACACCATCTCAGAACACTGCGCAAACACGTCTAGGAATACGCTTGGCGAGTTTGGTCTCTGCCGTTGCTTTTCTTGCACCTGAAGTGGTAGTGCTTATGTAGACCCTAACTTAACTTTTTGTTTAGGAATACGGGCCTAAATATTTGGAACAAATGTTGACTTTCTTTTAACATATTTTACATTTTAGTCTTACTATTTTATGTACATTTCTTCAATGTGAGTAATCAAAGTAATTTGGTGTTTCTGCTAATGGACTCACTATTACATTTACTTTACTTAACAAATGGATTATGATGGTATATTAAAAATTGTCTCAATTGTAAATTTCTCGTTATAATGTTTACTAATTATTATAACTAAGTTCCATTGTAATAATAAGTTGTGAGGAACATGAGAATCAGAATTTTAGAAGTGCTATACAATTATTTGTTCAATTGATGTTGTTGGGAAAATTATTTGAGAAAAGGAAGTGTAGCATTAAATTTTTTGTGTATGTTTAAAAGTTATTGTAATGGATATTTTCAATTGTGTGCTTCTATTATATTAACAACTAAAACCTTTGGACGACCATAAATTACTTTAAAAATAATCAGTTTTCTTAAAGTCCTCCAAATTGGTTTGAAACTTTAGACTGGCAAATTTGGTCTAGAAGCTAGTTTTTTATGTATTTAACTAAAGTAAATGTTTTATTTTTGCAGCATACATGAGCTCACCATGCCACATTGAAGTAATATTAACAGAAAAGGAAGAGGTTGTGGCGAAGGCCACTGAGGAAGAGCCTACGAAGAAAAAGGTTTCAAAGAAGAAACTTGCACGACAGAAGGAGAAGATGATGAGGGAGTGAATTATCTCTTTGTAAAAATAAATCAACATTTCAACAATAAAGTGTTTGAACGTTTAATATTTTGTGTCATTTCTCATTACATTGAACTCCTTATAACTCTTAACAAAAAGAGGTTTTCAAAGTTACTAGTTGCCTGGCTTAGTGAGGTGGAGATGCAAAATATCCAGGAAATTCCAATAACAGTGCATTATCATGAACAAATAACATGTTTGAATACAACTGAAAGGTATTTATGTAAATTTAATACGCACTGCCAGGTATAATTATATTTAATCAAATTGACATTATTGTGATACATCCATGGCTAACATTTTGCCAACTGCATTGCTCCAAGATCACATGTAGATTTACTCTGGTCACATACAAACTGTACTGTGCTGTGTTGCTTTATGGCTAATTTTAATCTTCAGCTATCCAGTTATCCATATCTTATCTGAAACACATTTTGTGACCACTGCAGTTACTTTGCTCTCAATGCATGTACCTTTCACAGAAATTATTTCCCTTGTCCCAAAGAGAAAAACAGGCGTAAAACACTAATTGTTTTACTGCAGCCACCTGTCTTAACATTCAAAGTATGTATATGCTGTTTATTAATCTCTCAGCAATCATCTTGTTCAGCTTGGTGCAGTGCACTTAACGCTGTGTGCCATTCAGCAGCAGTCACAGTGGATAAATGCTTTGCTGAGTTCACTGCAAGCAGACGACTATTGGGTTTCGAAACTGCAAGATGGCAATGAAAATAACCTAACTTAATTCCAAAGTAATGTAGCATATAGAAGTACAAGTACTTAACAGTTGACACTTGTAAATAGGTATATACACACGAAGGGAAGACACATTTTTCCGCTGAAGCATGGTTGCTACGTTTTGCCAGTATTGGCTTCCTCGGGCGGCAAGACATGGCAAATTTTTTATCATCAGTGACAACTGTGAATTTCGGTACTGTTTCTACAGTTCCTATTTTCTTTATTAAATACAGTGGAGCCTCGTTAAGATGAGTATGGGTTAAGACGAGAATACGGTCACAACGTTAATTAACTCGTTTAATACGAGAGCATTTTACGGTTGTGTACATTATGACAGGAAATGGCAGTACGTATGCGGAATGCGTCACGTAAACAACTCGTGGCCCGCTCGGAAGTGAATATCGAGAGTTGCAAGAAAGAATCAATTGTATGTGGTGTTACGTACGTCTGGTGGTGCGCTCTTGATGCCAAACTCTGAAACGATAATCCTGATGGAGCAGGCATCACAGCGATAAGCAGTGATCGATGCTGTGCGATGAGTCGACTATATCGATGCGTGTACACAAAAAGAAAATTGTTTCACCTTTGTCTCCTGGTGGTAGCAGTCCACGCTACCCTAGAGGCCAACACCTTGTATGAAAATATGTTACGAGAGGTGATGTTTTAAAGTGCGTATACTGTGCCATTGTTTTAACATGTGTATTAGTTTCACGTAAGCAGATGAATAATCAACACGGCATTGTTATTCATCCATGAATGTTAACATATACATTACGGTATAAATGTGAAACTTTTTTTAATGTGTTTATAAGACATTGGCATTACGTCTCTGAAAATATAGTACCCCAAAAAATTTTTGTTTTCGAAAAAAAAAAAAAATGAAATTTTCGGCTTTTTGAAAAACAATAATAGGTAGTTAGAAATTTTATTGTTTTGTTGTTGAGAGTGTGAAGTGTTCAGCCACTTCCCCATCTTGGTTAAATCTTTAAAAGGTGTTATTTTCTTATTTAAATTTATATTATGTAAATCTTTCTTAACAGGCTATATGCCATTTTCAGGGTGAGTTTGTCAGGTGTCCGGTGCGATGCAACAGAATTCAATAACCTAGTAATTGGGGACATGTTAATTTAAATTCATCTTTTCAAAATTTAAATATAAATATAGTCAAGGAATTTTAAAGTAGAGTCGTTTATTTTCCTGGCTTGTTTGGTTTCAAATTGACCACAGTAAAATTTTAATTATTTTTGTTGATATAACTTTTTCTTGTATTTTGACCAATTTTTGGGTTTTGGCAATTTTAGCTTATTATTAATTTTTCCCTGGTGAAGTGAGTAACTTCAGGTGTTGCAAGCTTCTCCAGGCTGTAGGATTTCTGGCGCCGACGTTGTGGTTGATCGCTTGCTTCATGGAATTTTCTCCACGACGTAGGTTATTGACGCACGTAGGTCAGCCATCACAAGGGGTTGCTTAGGATATTGCGCCGCGAAAGTAGTTTCACTGTTGCGCACTTTTTGTCCCTAATTATTATATTTGTGTGGATAAACAATTTTATTTCAATGTAAAACCTATAAACGGAAATATTGGAATGCTTTGTTTCATGTTGTAAGGGTAATTTTTCCTGGTTTTGTTGAATTTTGGATACTGTTGTATCACTCCGCCGTGTGCGCTATTTGTTACCATGTCCGTTGCCGTGGTAGGGCAGTTGGTGCCGGGCGCTGGCCCGAGGCGGTGGCTAGTTGTAGACAAGTCGTGTAGTGATAGCGGAGCGGGAGAGACGTCTGGATGCCGCGAGGGCGCTGCGGGGCTGGCCCTGGGAGCGCTGGAGAGACTGCACGAGGCTTATGTGCTTCTAGAGTTTTTTTTGTTTGTTTCGTCTGAACATTGTCAAATGGTGGCGGGAAATACAGGGGTTCTTTTTGGATAAGTGTATGCAGTCATGGCATAGCACTGATAAAATCGCAGGCAACGAACGTTTCATCATTACCTTTTTTTTTTTTTTTCTTTTTTTTAACTCATGCTCAGACATGGTGACGCCGGACAGCTGACGGGTTTATTTGTGCTTGGTAAATAACCGCCCTTTGTAAACATCTGTCAAAGTTACAGTAATAAATCAACAGTTGACTGAGCAAATGAGTTGTTATTGGTGAAATCACGATGGTTAGTTAACCCTGAAAGTAACTTAAACTGAGCTATCCGGAGCACTTCATAACATAACCTCAACACCCACGCCGAGTGACATTATCATCAATAGACCGCAGCAACAAGCAGCAGACGCAAGGACGCGTCACAAGAGGTAGCAATGGTGTGAACGTATATAAAATTTTGTTAAAATCGTTCCAGTGGCAGACCTGCCAACTTTT
This sequence comes from Medauroidea extradentata, assembly GCA_003012365.1. NCBI lineage: Eukaryota > Metazoa > Arthropoda > Insecta > Phasmatodea > Phasmatidae > Medauroidea > Medauroidea extradentata. The sequence goes on from PNEQ01098589.1 coordinate 22,956, forward strand.
ACGGATTGTCCGTAATTTGTACGGAAATCTCGATATGATATGGTTTCACAGACGTATCCAAAAATTTTATGGATTTTCTTTGTACCGGCGAAATCACACAATTTCCAATTCCTCTTTTACCTTGAGTACCTAGAATTTCGTATTTATGGTATGTGTATCGTACTGTGTACTGAGTTATCGTGTTGTATACTGAGTTATCGTGTTGTATACTGAGTTATCGTGTTGTATACTGAGTTATCGTGTTGTATACTGAGTTATCGTGTTGTATACTGAGTTATCGTGTTGTATACTGAGTTATCGTGTTGTATACTGAGTTATCGTGTTGTATACTTAGTTATCGTGTTGTATACTGAGTTATCGTGTTGTATACTGAGTTATCGTGTTGTATACTGAGTTATCGTGTTGTATACTGAGTTATCGTGTTGTATACTTAGTTATCGTGTTGTATACTTAGTTATCGTGTTGTATACTGAGTTATCGTGTTGTATACTGAGTTATCGTGTTTTAAACAACGCAGTAAGCAGATGATACTGTACTTAAGGGAATAATTGTACTACATCTGTAGCCATTGTAGCATATTATTTGTCTCTCTATTATAACTCTAACTGCAGAGTCGAGCCAGTCAGGTCAAATCTTGTCGTTTCGACAGTCTGTTGTTTTCAAAATGGCGTTGGTTGTGACTCGTCTGTTTACATGCATTGTGGTAGGCGATTTTTTGGATTTTGTGAAGCTAATTTGTCTTTCATATTGACTATTCGCGCGCACTAATTAAAAAAAAGTAGCTCGAGAAAATGTGAAGAGAACAAAATCATAAGAAAGTTATCTCGTTGCGTATGTGTAGCCCGGCGACATTCTGTATGTAAATAATTTTAGGCCGTTTACAAACTTTTAATTAATTATTTTGACTGTAGACTTGAGGTCAGGTGCTTCCTGTATCAACAGTTGCCTATTTAGTGTTTGCAAAACGTAGAAATATAAATAAAATTTAAGACGTGAAAATATAACCTCGTAGGCACGGCTGTGCAGTGCTATGTTTACCCAGTGTATTGTGTTCACACAATTGTCAGAAAACGCGGAACTGTGCGGTACTGGAAATTGATTAACAACCAGGTAATATTAAAATGGCCTTCTGTGTGGAAAAATAAAATAAAAAACTAATCTACTACACCTATCCAAGTACATAGGTTTGTGTAAATATTTCAATAAATATTTATAGAGTTGTTTTTCATTCTGATACAACAAAGTACTATTCATTCAGTATATTTCCCTATTAGTTTTGTGTGTTTTATGATGTAAGCAATGGTGTAAATAATTTTATAGTATACTGTATTTAAAATATTGTGTGTTCAGTTTTAATGTAAGTAGCTTTGTAGGCCAATAATATTAATACAATTATTATTTTGATAGCAGTTAATCATACACAGCACTTGAAGTGCAGTGTTTGATTTAAGTCAAATTTTAAATACTTTGAAAATCTTACTGATATTACTCTTTGGAAGTTGGCAGGTCGGCAGTGGTTTTTGAGATACTGGGTGTTCAGTTTTTTGTGGTCCTGCATAGCACGGCATAGGCACACTGTCACTAATACGTAATATACGTAAGGGGGGATGGGGAGGAAGGCGTAGAACTGATGATTTATCAGCAATATCGGTTGAGACGACCATCTGTTACTAACAACAATTTCTGCCGTTATTGTCAACTCTCGTATTAAGGAGGTTCCACTGTAGTACTATATATCTTCTAATATTGTGACGCGTTCTGCGTCTGATGTGTGTTGTCTATTGTTGTCGTCGTCGTCACTGTAGTGGGCGTTGAGGTTATGTGACTTGGGCATGCTCTGGATAGCTCAGTTTGTTCAATTAAATGGAGAGGGAAACTATTATTGTGATTCTACAAATTAAATTCATGAAATAAGGCAACTGTTTGTTTATTTTCAATTTTACCTTTTACATTTTTTTCTTAGTGATGATTCTACAAATGACGGTTTGGTACCAAAACACAAATAAATGGTTCAGATGTCCGGCGTTACCATGCCCGAACTTGAT